>JAAGNO010007666.1:0-32166 GCA_033439905.1 Ceryle rudis | reverse complement strand
TCACTGATTGCCTCTGAATAGGATATCCGCCCAGATCTTCCGTTATGATCAAGGGGGGGGGGAGGGGGAGGACGGCCGCGGGGCCCGCGGTAGGCGGTCACCGGCCGGGGCGGGGGGGGCGGCGCGCGTGGGAATTTGCAAGAAGTGCTCTTAAAACCCCACAAATTTATCAGCCAAGATTAAAAAAACCCTCTTGTAACAAGTTGGTTCTTTGCACATACACGAAGTCTACGTGACCGAAACTAGCACTTTGAGAACTCTGGAATACACAGACAATACCATTTCATTTTATACTCGGACTAATCACATAGCCTACAGCAGTGTGCACCCCTACAACCCTCATTTATTAGCTTTTAAACTATTGCAGTCCTACCTCCTTCCGCTGCTTTGGTAATCGTGTGTGCACAACTGTCCTCCTTGCATGCCGGGCACTGACTCTCAGCTGAAGTGGTGAATTCAGAGCCGATACCAGAGGACTTGCCCAGCGCCAGCAGATCGGCTCAGGGCTCGGAGCCGCAGAGGCGGAGCAGGCGCTGCCGGGGCCCCACGGCGAGCACCATGGAGAGCTCCGGCCGCACCGCGCCCGCCGGCGCCGCTGCCCTGGGGGCTCATTTCATAGCGACAAGCACCTCCCGTGCCCAGCTCCTTGGGTAGTGTGACTGAGTGTAATTGTCCATACAGCAGTCACTTAAGTTGCTGCATAGTTAGAGATTCCAACTCTGAAACGACCCAGAGGGGTCTCAGTGTCGTGCATAAATATGAACCTGCGTGAGGTACAGCACCGAAGGATTAAGCCTCATGCTCTGTTTTGTTTACTGTTTAAACTGGAGTGCTCCATAACTCCACTGAACTTACATCACTATAGTTCCACCAGTCCTCTGTGGCACAGAGATGGCCCTTGTCTAACAGATGCTCACAAAAGTTTAGGGGGATGCTAACACCCTCAGTCCACACCTCAAAACCAGCCTTCTCCTTCTTTCTTTATATGGAATTTGACCTTTGATTTTTTAATTTTTTTTCACCTTTTTTAATTGAATAGAAGAACCTTAGTAAGCACATTAGGAAGATACAGGGGCAGACAGCAGAAGAAAGCTGATACAGTAATCAATAAAACAAATCAATTCAACACTTCCCTTTCAGCATATGTAGCCATGATTTTCCACCCCTGAAAACCAAGGCATAAAGGCAACAAAGAGGCCTAGGGCAAGAAGGTTGTTAAAAAATTAAATTTGGGAAATTCCTGACACATGCAATATACCTAAAGATTCAAAATTTAGAGTCCATCTCCCTTAACATTTTTTTTTTCTTTGAATATAACAAATGTGTCCCATATTCAGTTCTGCAGGGGTACGATGAAAACAAACCTACTATTTCCTAACAAACATTCCATTGAGATGGAATTACAGCGATCTGTGCTGGCAACTTGGGTAAGACAGTCTACAGCCTGTAACATCAGAGACTTCAGGAACCTACCTCATTCAGTAGTAACAAATCCAGCTGATGAAGTTGAAACATCCGAGGCCTCCAATAGTCTCACAAGACAGTTGTAAACTGCACAGTCAATTATATTTTCATTGCTAATATTTATTGCAGATTCAAACATACACATTATCCTATGTTACTATCAACAGTCGTTTATGTTTCAACAGACCTTTTTGTCAGGCTAAATTAAAACTTCAGGAAATCTTTTTTTAAATTCTTCTTCCAGTTTGACTATTTTACTAAATGCTGCAGTGGAAGCAAACCACAAACAGCTAATTTCTCAAAAGGCAGAAACTATGGTAGCTGTCTTTGGGTTGATTTGAAACTAGGAAACCTGCCACCTACAATTCAAAGGAGAAACATCCAGTAAGTTTTTTCCACAGTTACAGCAATCATGGAAAACCTGGGAAGTTATTTATTGCCTAACTAAACTCCCCCTTTGTAGAGAGCATTTTCAATAAATGGTAAAATGCAGGATTCCAATTTTCCCAAGTACAGACGTGAATGGGCCAAAATATGGATCCTAGAACCTAAAATACCTAGAACATAATTTGGCTAAGATTTGTTGGTTCTATCATCACTGGTTGTCCGCCCTACCATGCCCAGTAGCCAGTTTACACAAGTTAAATAAAACAAGACTACACCGAACGAAGGGTGATTTCTAAAAATTCTGTATAAAAAGTTAAGAATTCCACATCATTGAACTAATTCTAAAACATCAATAGTTTGCGGCCTGCAACATGACTACATGAAGTCTCTTATATCCTCCAAGACTGGTACCTTCTTTGGAGATGCTTTTCTTCAATCATCCTTCCTTCAAAATTGGCCCCGCTAGCAGTAATCATGAGCTTTGAGAATGCAAGCAGTGATAATAACAGTATCATGGAACAGCACATTCTATTTTTGCATAAGCTATAAAGAAACTGTATTAATTAATACTAACGGTGTTAGTGAGCTGAAAGTAACCATTTCTGATAAAAAGAGGGTATTTATTGTGGGAAAGGCACAATTAAGTTCTTTCGGATTGTTCTTTCACGCGTAACTAAGATGGTGCCAGTACTTCCAAGGTAAACTTCACAGAACAGGTTACTACATTCAGATACAAGTTAAGTGATTCAGCTTGTGAATGGTTTTAACATCCTGTGTCATTTATAAAAAGAACGACTTCTAGGGCCTGACCCTTCTTCCCAACAAATTAAAGCAGTCTGTTACTAACTTCAAGAGGCTGCTGTTCAGAGCCCAACAGTACACAAAATTGGGGAAAAAAAAAAGAGAGTCATAACACACAAACCTATCAGTGCATAATGCAGTAACTGTTCCATATGTAAGCTGTGCTACTTGCACAGGAATAAGAATAAAACCCAGTCAGCTACTTAAATCAAGTTCTACTGCTCTAATAACATAGATTTTTTTTTTACTGGATACATCAACAAGGCTGTTTTCAAAATAAAAGTTCAACATTTATGCAGGATCAGCACAGACTGTCTCCTCTTCAGGAAAGGAAGGAAAAAAAAAAAAAGAAGCGGGGCCTTTGGAAACCTTTGAAAGATGAAAAGCACAAAAACTTTTAGATAGGCTTGTCATGGTGGAGCACAGGAGGAAGACAAGTATTTCTGAACAAAGGGAACTTAATTTTAAGTGACAATACCATATTTGACCTTACAAAAATATTAACACATTCTTATTAGAAACCAGAACATAGAAAGCCACAAACAAAAATCTTTTTCTTCTTACATGTGAACAGAAATCTCAGACAGTTTTTCCACTTAGATTCTTTAAAAAAATCCTAGTAAGGAACTGTAAAAGTCCAATTAGGATATTACTGTTAAACAGTTTAAAGGGAGAGAGACTTTTTGCACTTTTAACTAGGAATTTAGGAGTTGCTGAAGTTGTTTTCACTTAGAACATAGCATCTAAGTTATTGTCGCAGAGGAAGGAAATGTCTTCACAGAGAAACTTTTGAAGCCCAAGCTCTTCAGGGCTAGTTCCCTATGGCTAAGTACATAAGTGATTTAAATAATCCTTTATCTAGGAGGATCTACAAGAAAAATAGCAATGAACCACTTCTGCTACCTAAGTTAATTAACACATTTTTACCTTAATTTTAAATATTTCCAGCGGAGATTAAAGAGTATTTCCTTGAATGGCACAGTTTTAGGTATCTGCTATTTTTATATACAGTATATATATTTGTTTATAAATAACTGTGTAACCAGAAGATTGCACTCAGAAAATTACTACGTGATATTTCAACCTGTTTGCAGCATGAAGTCTAACTGGAAGGAGTGCTCCAGCTTTCCATGCACCAGTACCCAGCAGATGCTTCCAATTTCTCCTTTTCTTTTGGCTTTTTAAAAGGTGTTCACACAACCATTCTTCGAATTCCACACTCACAGCAGAACTTCGCCCATTCCACTGGGTACCTTGTTCCACATTCATGGCAGAACTTAGATAACTGTACAGATGAACTTCCTTCATTGCTCTTTGAACTTCCTCCATTGAGTGAGGATGGATGGTCTCCACTGTCATACCCAATTTTACTGTCAGACCTGAAAATCCCCAGATAAAGAACAGTGTCTGTAACTCACTTCAGTATAACTTGATGCAAAATTATTCTAATCACTGTAGTGAATTACTGCTGTTGTTACTGTCTTTTTCATGTTTACATGTCCTAATTATTTACAGCATTATACCTTAACTTTACCCAGACTCCCCTACTTGTCTCCAGATACCCACCTTCCCTGCAAGAGAACAAAGTGCCAAAATTTTAGGAGCAGGATCAATTATTTGATTCACTGGTTAGATTAACTGGAGCGTTTGAAAACGTAACACTTAGCTTGTCAAAACAGCAATACAATTTTTATCCTACCCTTTAAAAGGGCAGACACAAGACAATTTGTGTGCTTAGCACACAAATTTCATTCAAGGTCAACTGAACCACTCACTTCCCATTTTTAAGGCCATTCACTTATTTTATCAACGGCTCCTAAGAGGTTTTAGACATTTCTAACACTCTTCTGCGCACATCTGAGACAGCTGTTCTGTTAGATGATAAATATGCACAATACATTGAGTCTTTTAAACAGGCCAAATAATACTGACCAGGAGTTATCTATTAACTGCAGAGAACAATATTTTCCCAAACTTCTTTTGTAATAAGCACTCCCCTTTAAAGAAGGTTCTACTGCTGACAAAACCCACAAAGTTCAAAGCTACCTTGAGTAACTGTCTGAATTGCTAGTTTTTCTTTTGTTTCTTAGAGCATCTGTGCTCATGGTTCTTGCCATACTAGGAGGGGTTGATGTCCGTGTTTTTGTTGCACCTCTAAAACAAAAGAAATATGTGATGATTTATATACACAGAGAAATATATACAAGACTATGCATTAATTAACAATTAACATTATAGTAAAAATCATGTAATACAATTAATTGTATGAAAAAGATAACTTATTTCCTACCAAAAGCAGAAAGAGAAGCTTTGGCATGAACTTGCATGGTTTGGACTGAACATGATTTGAATCTTACAGTGAAAATCTAAACACAACAGCAAATCCCTTCAAGTTTGTGTTTTTCTTGCTATCATACCAACATACAGGCAGATGCTGCCACTACTGCTTGTTTAGTATGTCTGCCTTGTTCTAATGTCTACCTTGACACACTGCGTGTCACTTTTTAGGACTGGCAGGGCTTTCAGAGAAATAGCAGCTGACTGCGAGTCTTAACAGCTCAAAAACATGTAGGAAGGATACCATATTCTAAGTATTTTTGTCACAAGACTTTTTCCTTTTTCTTCCTTCCCAGACAGACTTTATTTAGGATGCATACTTCTCAAATAATGCTGCAGAACCTCTTTCTTCAAAGCATAAATATTTATTTATAAATATCGGAGGAAAAGTCTACCCAGCTAGGCATTAAGGCCTAATTTTTTTCTAGCCCATCACAGTGTTGGCTTCAGCAATATGATCACATAGCTGTGAAAGCTGCTTTCCTCAGGATTCACGGGCTTGTGGGAAGCCAGTATGCAATGAACAGCGCATCCTGAACACACAAAACATCTCATTGCTTCATTTGAAGAGCAGAGTAACATCAGAATCCACTGAAAAATCTGAGTAGCACTTAGAAAAACAAATAGTAAGGGGTATCCTTTGATCGTTGGTGACCAAGGAGTGAGTTTTTTGTCATTGCTCAAAAGAATGACCATTCACTGGGATTTCTTCTTCACTGGCAAGACTTCGGTGACTATGACATCTTGTGCATGACACACCAACCTTTTCTGTTCTCATTCTTGGACACCAATGCATAAATGAAAGTTAGGCTGGGACTGGCTCATGAACATTAAAAAATCGCAAGCAAACAAAACAACAAACTGAAGTAAGACATCTTTTCAAAAACTAGTCACCAAGAGCCAAATCATCAGCAAAACCCAGAAGTGATTTTTTTTATTTTTTTTACTTCCCTTCAGATGAACCTGACTGCTTCTTTCATAATTATTAACAACTTAGTCTTGGCTTGGTTTTCCAAGTATATATATAAATATATTAAGCTCCTGAAGCTTCAAATGCAACACTGACACAAGTGAGGAACAATGTAGTAACTCCTGAATTCCAGGTATGCTGCATAAGACATTTCTTCCTTCACCATAGGAGCACAGGCTAAAGATGGCTTTTCAGCTCCTTCCATCAGTTAAACACTTCAATGCAAAAATGATCAAATGATTACGTACAAAAGTGGAAATCGGGAACTAAACTGAAGATTAAATGAAATTATAGCTAATTAAAATATTCAAGTTTAACAATTACTACATGCAACAGGTAGAGTTGATTCTGGTTCACTGGGCAGAACACCAACCTTCTCCATTAGTTTTCCTCTCTGCCCTTTTATTTAGCAAGGAGATTCTAAAGATGCTTTTATTTAAAAAAAAAATGCCATGCAGACTGAAAAGCACTGCATAAGCTGTATCTGAATAAAAACCTATTAAAAGTTATGTCAGTCTTTCAGAAGTTACAGAATACCAGCGTAAAAGTTCAGTATGTAACCTAAATTACACTGTCACCAATATGCACAGCAGTATAGATGCTAAATACTTGTGCTATTGCCCCCATCTCATTTTACACTGAACAGAGACCTTTACTTTTAATTGAGTAACACTCATAGAGCTCAATAGTGGAAAGAACATACTGGACTGTTACTTGACTTGTTAGAAGCTAGAAAAGCATATAAACAAAAATGCAGCTGTAGACACTGAAACTGTATGGATCAGGGACAATCAGACAACGCTGCAAGGAACAGAACCCAGACAAGTGTTTAGACAACTCCAAGTAATGTAAAACACATTCTTCAAAAGTATTACTGACTCAGTTTTCTCTGGATTTTTCAGCTTGGGACCAGTATACTACTCTTCCAAAATTAACAGCATTCATTTCTTAAACTGAAGTCTCTTTAGGGTGTACTTTGAATCCATTGTTGAACATAATGCTAAGTAGGAGTCATTGATATTTGAAAGAAATTAACATGGAAAAATTTGTCCACTATTCTTTCCTTTATTTCAACTGTTCAGTTCTCTAAAATGTAACGTACACCTCTCCCATCAGGTACTCTGAAAATTCACCCAATGCTTTAATACTAGCTGTATACAAGAGAAATTCCCTAGAAATTAGTGTCTTAAAGCAATGAACTGTATGGTGTCTAGCACAGCATAGAGGCCACTGTTTGAACCAGGAAAAAAAAAAAAAATAAAAAAAACAACCCTGAAAAGCCACGTTGAATGTCCACCTTGTCCACTGAGGGAGGCAGAGTCCCATGAACAGACAAAACATCACTCATTAAAGGTTTAACAAGACATCTTAATTCTGCAATGTTTAACCACAACTTTCTGCATAATTTCTGCAGATTTCTTCCCAATTAGCTTTCTAAAAATACAGAAAAAATAAATCTATTTTGAGACTAAAAACTTTTATACGAGTCTCATAAGTAACTGCAATGATTTCTGCCATTTTTTATGAGTAAATCAACAGAAGTAGCAGACCTGCCACTGCCTACAGCTTTATTCATCCCAGCTCTAGAGAAATCATTAGCATCAGGTCTCATGTATATTCGATGACAAATCTTGAAATGGCATCCTTAAGTTATGATCTGATCTCTAGAGACAGATCTTCCAACAAAGTCAGACATTCTTGATTATCTCAACTCTTGCCAACACAGCTTTGTTTCTTCTAAATTCTACCACTTCTACTTGTCCAGTTCTGTTGGGTTTTATTGTGCAGTTGGATTTTTTTTAGGTTTTGTTTTGCAAAGCAATATAAACCCCTGTTCTAACTTGTACCCTGTGAAGTATTAATGGAGCCTGAGAGCACAGGAGGCTGAGTACCAATGCACTCTGAACTCTTCAAATCTGAACATACATTTAAATACATTTATTATCTGTTCCAAATTGAGAAGAAGTAAGATTGAAAAGGACTTCCCTTACTAAAGCAACTCATGTTGCATATCTAGTTGAACTACCACTGCTTGCAAAATGAGGAACTGAAATAAATTTGTAAAAGATGCTTGTCTTTTTCTATTTATGCATTCACAGCTTGGTTGGATTTTGCCATAAAACACTGAAATATCAAGCTTGCTTCCTAGAAGGCGTGTTTTCAGATATTCTCAACAGCTATTCTTGACATGGACTGGAACATCTCTCTGATGAGGAAAGGCTGAGAGCCCTGGGGCTGTTTAGCCTGGAGAAGAGAAGCCTGAGAGGGGTTCTTATGAATGTTTACAAATATCTGAAGGGTGGGGGTCATGCAGAAGGGGCCACTCTCTTTTCAGTGGTGCCCTGGGATAGGAGGAGAGGTAACATTCACGAGGTGAAACACAGGAAGTTCCATCTCAATGTGGGGAGAAACTTCTTCCCTGCGAGAGTGACAGAGCCTGGCCCAGGCTGCCCAGAGAGGTTGTGGAGTCTCCTTCTCTGGAGACTTTCAAGACCCGCCTGGAGCTGTTCCTGTGTGGCCTGCCCTGGGTGATCCTGCTCTGGCAGGTGGATTGGACTCAACGACCTCCAGAGGTCCCTTCCAATCCCTACCTTTCTGTGATTCTATCACTGTCATTCACAACAGTTCTCTGCAGAATCATAAATAATTTCCTTCTGACTAGTGGCACACATGCAAAGTCCAGGAGCCTTTGGCATAAACTATAACCATCCACATTGCTATGCTGAATTTAACAATGGTGAGTAGCTATTCATGTTTGCTGAATGCTGCTGGCACCTAATGTGCTGAAAACCTCCCCCAAGGAAGGCAGATTTAATTCTTGAACTCTGTGGATATCTGAATACGAACAAAAGTGACGTTACCAAGAGCAGAACGAGTGCCCTATGCTTCTGAAGTCTCTCAAGAAGATAAATCAAATGAGTGCTCTATGGATAAGGGCTACTGTAAGAGCAGTTAGTAACTCACTAAGCCAAATGTATTAGAAAATGAAAAACTGGCCTAATTTTTGATGTTTCACAGGAGTTATAGCTCTAAGCAAAGCTACCAAGGAACACCACCACCACCACCACATTTGTCTATGAAGAGCTCCCCTCCCCTTTCATTCCTTTTTTTTCCTCAAAGAGGAAACAAAGCTCAAATATTCTGGCTCTGTCACAAAAATACTTCAGCTTTGGTTACAACACTCAAGCAGCATTTAGACACACTTCTACTATTTAAAGTATTACGTTCCACATATGTGCCACATAATTCATTACCAATTTCTCTTTTGCAATATGCTTTAAGGTATTGTTGATGGAGAATAAGCCCATTTGGATTTTGCATCTTCCAAATGATACCAAAGGGTTAACTACAATACAGGATCTATTTCCTTTATAAGAGATTGGAATACCCTGTCTTCCAAACTTAAATCTTAAACTTGCTGAATATCCAGAAGTCTTTGTAAGAGGCAAGCTGGACTTCATAAAAGACCTTACCTCTTATTACAACATCTGCCTTGCCAATATTCTTGGACCACCACAGCTATCTCACAGAAGTTGGAGACTGAGAAATACTTGACTTCAAAAGAACAAAACTACTTTGTCATAAACCATTTGCATGTAAGGCAGATATTTGTACAGTCACCCAGCTTAAATGCTTAATTTAGCTTTACATTATGTAAATTCAATTTTATCTCAGGTTTGCAAAGATTCATTACAAGTTCATTACTCTCAGTCCATCATTAATCAGTGACAGAAGAAACCAAATCTGAGAAAAATCTTTACCTTTCCTGTCCTACTGTGAAGCTGCTTACCTAGCATGAAACAGATACTTATGCTAATTTTATTATATATAAAGCATTTATATTGAAGACATAGTGGGCAGATGTCTGTCAAGGTCACACTTTTATTGTTCCATTGCTTTGGAAGCACATTTCTGCAAAACAGATAAACGGAGCTGATTTGTAATACTTACTTCTTTAGAGGCAACAACTCATTTGGTCTTTTGATGGTACTGTCTGTTTTTGTATCAGTGTCATAAAACCTTTGCACATCTCTTCCAGTTCGCAGTGGTGGGCCTAACTTGTCCATCTTACTACTAAAATATATAAAGGGGTACTCATAAGGAGATTGCCAGATTGCTATTCAAGTTATTGCAAAAAAAAAAGTATTCACAATTAAATACTTCTATTTCCAAAGAATTCCCATTGACTCAAATAAAATGTGCAAATCAGACTAATAATCCAGCAAACAAAAGGATTCTTCTTACTTCAGAGGACAGGATTTCATAGACTTATGTTTGAACTAGGTTTCAAATGCGTATTTTTGATTCTTTTTTAAACAGAACAAAAAAACCTAACGCTAGTTATCCGCACAGTCTGCACAATGCACTCACATAGGGCCTTTTTTCTTTTAAGAATAGCTTTCACAACATCAACAGCTTATCTCATCTAGAAAAGTGGGCTCATAATTACAAATCGTAGTAACTTTATGAAGATGATACAAAATCACAGAGATGTTATTTGTCCTGAACTTTAGAATTAGCAAGAAGGAAAACTTTTCCTTTTCATGTCTGGGTTGGTTTTTTTTTTTTTGGTTGGTTGGTTTGGGTTTTTTTGGCTGAACATTGTGCCCAGAGAGAATAACATGCCTTCCATTCTCTTGTCTTTTACGGAGGTGAGAAAAGAACAGAGGAAAGCCTGAAAGAAAACCAACTTTGTTTTAATATAAAAAAACCAACCTCTCAAAATGGACAGCACTATAAACACAGGCAATGTATTTAATACTTTATTATTAAACATTTCCAAACTGAAAAAAATAAACCAAAAATCATTTAAAATTACATAAAATCCCCCACAAAATAAATCACAGCACCATCCTCTCCACACATCATCATAATGGAGAACTACAGCTTTTGAGAAATCACAACTTAAGAAAAATTAGGTCTTCAAGTAAAGTTCTGCATTTTTATCATCTTAAACCATACAGTAAAACCTTCAAAAAGTCCATTACCTCTCTACCCCTACCTCACTAATGTAACCAAAGTTGTTTCTTCCCAAAAAAGCCTATTAACGTAAGCCTTAACTGGAAAATAATGAAACAAGAATATTTTTATTGATCTTTCTGAAATTAAAGAACTATAAACAAACAAACCAAGCATGATTGATGGAAATGTCTGCGTAGCTGAAGCTTAACTCTTCTGTAAGCTTCCCACCCCTAAAGGGAAGTCATAAAGAAAAAACAAACAAGCAAAACCAACAATACACCCTCACAGCAAGAGAAGTAATTTCTTAAAATTACTGTGCAGTTTCTCGATTCTTGTCATACAACTTTAATAAACTACAATGCCAGGAAAATTGCTGAACAGCTAACTGTGGTCAAGGAAGCTCAATAAAGCTTTTAATATACAAAAAAAAAACCCACCTCCAACAAAAAAGCTTTCGTGTATCTCCAAAAGCCACATCACACTACTTTTCATAGTGCTTCTGCAATAATAGTGTATGAAAAGGCACAGAACCTATAAAGTTTGTCACATATTTTGGTTTTTGGGATGCTTCTGGTGTGAACTTTGCAATAGACATTACATCTCTAAAGCATCAAAGGAAATCTCCCCATAAAGAACAAAAATTCAACAACACTAAATGATATTAATTCATTATAAAGCCAGCAGGGCACAGCAAGATTTTAGTCTTTACAATTCAGCCCTAAATGATGCAGGCTGTAAGGTTAAGTTCCTCTGGAGTTCCTTTTCCCACTCCTCCTCCCACACAGATGTTGGAGCTCAAGCTAATAAACTTGAGAAATGCTTAATCAATTCCTGTTTGACCAGATACATCTTCTTCACATATTTCCCAAGGACTGAGAAGCAAGACTGGGGTCTTTGACACTACAAAACAGATACTCCAACCTGTTCACAATTTTCTTTGCACTTCTCTGAGCTTTTAACAATTTTATCAACATAATCTTTGAACTCCAGGCACCTACAGTGAAGAAGGGTGAAAATAATAACATAGAAGCAGTCACGATACTGCCAAAATGAAGAACTACAGTTTTCTTCTACACTTGAAAACAAAACAAAATGCAAAGCCAACTGCTCTTTCAGTCATAAAATTAAAATGGCCAAGTTATTTCTAAAGGTTCATTTCCCTACCTATGATTTCTGTAGAATTAATTTTCCTTTGCCCAGTTCTTCAGCATTAAAAGGATGAAATTCTATTGTCGAGCAAGTGAATGAAGGTTTTCCTATCAACTGTGATAGAGTCACACATTACTCTTGCACTCTCACTTGCTTCTCTAAGGCTTAGAAATGATGTCCTTATGCTGCAGTTCCATTAATATTATAACTGTCTGTGCTCTTACTCTGTCCAGGCAAAAAAAGAAAACTCACACATCCTCATCTACATTTACAAAGTAAACCTCACTAACTCTAACCTACCTTATGCTGATGATGCTGTGGTGTGCTCTCTCAGTAGTCCTTTACTTGGGGAGCAGGAGAGGAAGATTCATAGGAAAAAATAGTGTAGCAAAAATAACTTAAAATAAGGCAGTTCATAAAAGTTGGTTGCATTTCTGCTTAAAATAAAAATTTACACTGCGATATTGAAGTTGAACTTCATATGAAATGCAGTTGAAGAATCTTTCCTTGACAGAACTAAAGACCTTAGAGACCCAGTTCATTTAACAGGCACAGCTTCATGTGCCTCTCGCAATAGTTCCGGGCAGCAGTTCAAGAGTGCCACCTAATGAGCAAAAGGGAAACTGTAGCCTGCGTATATTGGTCACTTCTGGCTCTTGCCTTCGCCAGCAACGCCTTCCTTGCCCCTTTGCACATCCATCACAGGGCACAGGTACCATGATTCTACAGAAAGAAGCAGTGTCTGACCACATTGCAACTCTCTAACATATGTTTAATTCATCCTTCATATTGCAGAATATGATTGCGATTCTACTGTTAAACCTCCCTACATCTCTGCCCAATCTGGAATTACAACAACTAGGCAAAACCAGAAGGTTTCACTTAACATGTGGAAAAAAAACCAAACCCAAAACAAAACCAACCAACCAAAAAAAAAATACAATTTTCCTTAGGGTAAACTGCAGGAGCTGCTTTTCTTTTCTTTTTTTTTTTTTTTAGCAAAACCTGGGATCTAACCTGTTCAAAAAAAGTGCATAGGCTCCTCAATATTTGCCAAGAAGAAAATATATTTAAATAAGTCATGTGATCACTTAACATTCCACTTGAAAGGCTGCCCTTAGAACAAGACATGTGCAACACTGTGCTCAGTAAATCAGTTCACTACCAAGTCAGAAGGAAGAGATGACATCCTACAGCATGAGCTCTGCCTGACTTGGGTACAACAGAATCCCAGATTTCATGTCATGGTTTGTCATTTTACCAGTTAAATCGTACATGTAGGAAAAAACCCCAACATCTTGGTTTATCCTAATGAAGGGTGTTTTTAGAAAAAAAAATTAAACCAGAAGTGCTTTTATAAACTAGCTCTAGCTGCAATTTGCTATAGCTCAAATTGTTTTAATGTTTAAAATGCGTGTCACTACAGCACATTACATACTCCCACTCTTTCACTTAGGATGCTGACTTTCAGTGTCTCAGTCCCTGCTATAATTTTGTAGCTATTTCAGGAGAACCCTACATATTTCCCCTCACACCCAATACTACAGCTGAGATGACTGAGGCACCCAACTCTTCCATGTTTTAACTGCTCCTACAGCCCTTTGCTTCAAGGTAACTCCTGACAAACTTGCTCTCTGAAGTGAGCACAAAGCAGCTACAAGAAAGAATTGCTAGGTCTTAGGAAAGAGCCAGTTAACAGTCATCTCTGAGAGGACTTGTTAGCACGACCAGCAAGAAATCCTAGAGACTGATCAGTGTGTTTGGCAAAGGCGAGGAAAGAGCACAAGATTTTTAGAGCAGAGTTGAGAGAATGGCTGCAGGCAGGAACACGCTCATTACATCTGTACTCTTAAATTAAAACTGGGAATTGTGCAGGCAATGAAGTGAGGTTATAAGCCAAGCTGACATTCATTGCTTCTCAGCAGCTATCGTTACCTGAGCGATACTGAGCCAACCAGTAGTCGTCTATTTGCAGTTAGCAGCAAGTCTGAACAGAGAGAACCTGTGAACACCTCTCCATGTATTAACTGCTTATCTGGCTTAGCCACATCACAATTCTTCCTCCAAGCTTCAGAAAAGGAAAATGGAAGACTATAGAATACAAAGTAAGTCAGTCCAGTGAGCAACTAACTAGTAAAATTAAATAGAACTCCCTTGTTAAGAAGCAGAGACCAAAACCTGTTCCCCATCACAGATAAGGGCTGCAATTAGAAACTCTATCAACAGGAAAGAGCCTTTCCCAGACAGCTGGGATTTACCACTGGGGTCAGGAACAAGCCTTACAGTTATTGGCTGACTTTTTCCTGTGGTTTGCAGACCGACTTGTTTGCCACTCACCAGTAGGTGTTAATTCATTTTCTGCAAACGGAGAAATATGATATCAAAACCAGACAGTGAATGACAGAGGGTGGGATTTTATGACAGTTGAAGCACAGATGCCCTACAAACAGTAGTGAAGCCAACCTGTAGACCAAAGACTGCTAGGACACGGGGCGGGGGGAATGAATGAGGGGAGGAATAATAATAATACTAAAAAAATAATTTCTGACAGACTCACAGGCTGCCTCTGGTCTGTGTCTGAAAGACAGTATGAGTGGGTAGAGCAAGGAGGGACAGCACTGCATCCTCATGCTACCCGGTGTTAGGAGAGAGGTATGACAGAGCTGTAGTTCAGATCTGAGTGTAACCTGTAGACATGAGAGTGATAAACCAAAATCCACTACTTCTGTGTAATTAATAATGCTGTCCACCCCCCACGAGTTCTTTCAGAATGGCCTTTTTCTTCCTCACAAACTTAAGCTATTGTTTTTTTCCCCACCTGATACAGCATTCACCAATCTGGAATTACTCATTTTTATAGGAAAAAGTCATCTTCAATCACCAATGTTATAATGGCAGTCACTTTGTTGTTTTTGTTTTTTTGGTTTTTTTTTTCAGTGCTCCTTGGTGCTCCTCGAACTCCTGTAAAATTGCAGGACTTTTCTTCAATCCCTTCCACCCATTTCTTCTTTGATGTAGTTTAAACTGACTATTCCCCCAGCAAAGTATTAGTAACAGCACATCAGGACTTTCACTGAACTCTAGTAATCCACATCAACTGGTTCTTGTTGCTGGTGCAGGCCACTGGCTGTCATTGCTTTATTTGTGCTTACTCATTTCTTTTCCTCTTCCCTTTCCTGTCTGAAAATACTTAACAGACAAGTACCCATCCTTTTGTGCTACGAAGTAAGATCCTGTCACAACTGGCTTGTGATCTGTGGCAGAGGTCTCTATTTCCACAAATTGCAGGAAATGATGCCTAACATTTTTTCCTTTTATAGTCTCTTCACTTTTACAAAGAAAAAAAAAAAAAAAGCTCCAATCACTTCTGCATATTCTAACTTTTTAAATCTACTATCTATTTTTATTACTTGACCTCCTTTGCTGTTATTTTAACATTAGAAAATGCACCTTTGCCTACTCTGGTGTTCCTTAAACATTAATTGTGTGTATAAATAAAGGATAAATTCAAAACACTCCACTTCTGATGCGCACGGGGAGAAAAAAAATAAATGCCAAGTGAAACAAACCAAAGACTTCTAAGAACTATCACAACATAAATACGAAATTAAGCACAAATGTTAACATTTAATGGAAACTTACCCGGCTTGTGGGTTCACCATTCCCAATGAGTTTTTATGAGCTGGTGATAATGTTTGAATTTTGCTCCCACTGGATCCAGATGAAGATAGTGCTTTATTTGAAGAGGCACCTTGCAGTTGAAAGCAAGCATGGAAATATAAGAAAACTAAAAATTTTACTGCTGGAACAACATGCTTAATTATATCTTTTAAAACTATAAAATTCAAAACAAGAATTTTAGAAATAGCAAGGTAGGAATAAATGTAAAGATACTAGGAGAAAGCAAGTATGTTTCCAGAAATCTACAGAAAATACGCAACTGAGACACAAGGTTCTAGTCTAGTAAAAAAACTGGACCTCATTTACTTTCTTCAGAAAGAAAAATGAATGAAAAGAAGTCTAGAATGTCAAAGCTTATACAAATGGAACAAGTTTGATATCTGAAATCAGATTAAGACCAGTGTTTACATAATTTAATATACATGGCTTGACTATGTATTTTCACTGATTCACGATCATATTCAGCACACAGATTAGTTACAGAATTAAGCAACAGAAAAATCTCAGGTGAGAGATCAGTATTCGATACAATTATGCCTTACTACATGGAATGATTTTGCAGGTTCAATTTAGAAAAAGTCTAATTTGACCCAATATATAAAACAGAAAAGATTCCTTTGTGTTCAAGAGTGTTGTTGGATAGAAGCGCATCAGTGCCCTTTCCAAATTTATTTTAAATGAGTTTTTACAAACCACTATATCAATTTCAGCAATAAAGTATAGAGCCTTTATATTTACAAGTCAAAAAATCTACAGGTCAAAAAAACATTGCTAACAAAAAACTGCATTATGAAAGCAGACACCACCTAATCTGCTCAACTGTGAGCTCCTCCCATGATTTTTTTTTTTAACTTCATCAGTTAACATCACTGTAAAAATCCTTCCAGCTATTAAAATTATACTACTGTTATTTCATAGTTTAAGAACTAATATTTAGAAAGGAAATGGAAAATGCGTTACCTATAACGGTTTTGCTAACACCACTTGGCTGTGGTAAGCGTGATGAAGACAATGATGGTGTTGATCCTACAGAAGGCATCTTCTTAACTGCAGCAGGTTTGTACTGTAACAAAATACAACCTAGAAATTTAAGCAATTAAATCAAACTATCTATATAACATGATAGGTAGTTATCTAGGTACTGTGGGAATGCAGACTACAATTACCTACTAGGTAAACTCTTTCTGGTACAGGAACATGCAAATGGATCCCACTAGTCTGCCTTCTTACACAGATAATCTTGTCTGTTAGTCTCATCTGTCTAACTCAGTAGTTTGTTTCTATATTTAACTGTATGTCTCTGTGTATTTTCCACTTTTCTCATGTGATTAACATTATCACCTCATTACCCGTTCATTTTGGAAAAAAACCAAGGAATACTTCAGGATAGGATCATTTTTATCTTTCAGATTTTACTTTCACCTGTGTGCTCTGGACCAGTCCCAGAATACAGTGCAAGAATCAATGCCTGTCTGTTTAATTCAGCTTCCAGGAGAAAAAAGAGCATTAACTACCAAATCAACACACACACACTTTAATCATTTTTTTCCATCATGAGTTTACTACTGCAGTTCTCACCTTAATATTCCTGAACCTCTCTAAGCCTCTAGTTAGCCAAAATACTGCTGCCAGTTGTCCTGTAGTCATGTATGTTTGTTTGTCCGCTTAAGGAACAGTCTTGAATTGGATTCGGAGGATTTGCACAGGGGAAACTCAACTTCCTTTACAAATATTGCATTTCTACTTTCTCCCGCTGCCCTTTCCTGACATTTTCACAAATCTCTGAATTACATTTCTGACTGGTGTTGGCTTTACAACCGGTGCCATCTGATTTATGAATCTCTGCAGTTCTCTTAGAGGAAAAACCTCTTCCATTCTTAGTGCCCAATTTCAGACTAGCCCAAATAGTAAAATTACAGAATAAAAAGAATTAATTCCACTTAAGAGCAACACATTATTAAAAAAGCTTGACTTGATGTTGAACGCAAGCTAGAAGATAAGTAAAATGTTGTAGTTCACCTGTGTTCGAGCAGGAAGCTTCCCTTTGGTATCAGCTGCCAATTTCCCTTTATTAGTAATACGTGCTGCTTGTTCTTTACAGAAATTTATGTGTCTGTCAGCTGCATTTTCATTGAATCTCCTCTGGCAATATGGACACTGAATGTAATCTTAAAAACATTAAAACATGTTTTTAATGTTAGGTTTTTAACAATCAAGAGTTTTAAAGTCTTTTAAAGACCAACCCCAGCCCCAGAAAAACCTAAAATCTGAAAATGAAACACTGTAAAGAATATAGAGAATAAACACAAAAGATGTTTCTTGTTTGACAGAGAAGAATGAGAAGAGCAGCTGAGGATCAGAAACAACCTAAGCAAAATCAGAGACACTGTTCACCAGAGAAGGTGGCCAAAGAGGTACATGGACATGGCATAGATATCAGATGGAAAGAATGGCAGTTCTAGGGGTGGGGGGTGGCAATGGCAACGCAGAAAGAAACAATCCACCCCAAGAAAAAAAAATGCAACCACAGTTCAGTTTGTTCAAGATGGGAAAATGCATTAAAAGCTCTCCCATACAAATAGCAAAAGGCAATAAAATCTTTTTCCTCTGGCAATTTTCAGAGGACTGAGAAATAGTAACTGCAGTACTGGAAATGATCTTTGAAAAAAATATAACATCAGAAACTTAACAAAAAGAATTAGAGGAAATCCAGCCAAAACCAGGTGATATGCAAACCAGGGTAACTGGTGGCTGTATTATTTTTCAGGGTTAATTTAGTCACATTACAAATGGTACTACTTGCAGGAAACATTATTACTAATATTGGGACAAAAAAAACCCAAAACCAAAAAGGCTATGTAACTGTTTAAAATACTAAAAGATACCTCATCTGTATGCTGGAACTATACCCCTTAAAATATACTGCCCTTGGAAAGTAAAATGCTTGGACTGTACTTTCAGACAGACATTTTAGCATCTAGAGATATAGATGCTGAATTCCCCAGATTAACAGTATTCCAAACCGTGTAAACATCAGCTTCAGAAGAGCTGGACACTTACAAAACAAGTTAAATTAGTACATTCCTAGGTCATTTTAGAAATGTATCAAAGAAAAAGAGGAGAGATTCAACAGTCACTGTCTCCAAGATTACAATTAGATATTACACATTCCAAGATAATTTGGATTACATATTACTACTCAGAATGCAACAGATCTGGTTTAAGTAGTTATGTCTTTAAAGTTAACGAATAATTTTTAAGTGAAATGATGTAGTTGGCACAAAACCATGAACTGTGACCCAAGAAGTGTGAGCAAAGGACACAGGAAGAACATGGGAATCCTTCAGAGAAGTGACAGCATGGGAATCTCATGTGTTAACAACATTTATTTATTTATGTATTTCACATAAACTCCACTACTGTCAGAATACTCAAAACTAAACCACACCTTAAGAAACAGAAACTCAGAAGCAGAAGAACTAGAATACCTATGTAGTCAAACCAATCTCTAAACAACTCAGCTGTTTCACATACCAGGGTCATATGATGGCGGGGGTGGTGGAGGGAGTTTTCCACCATCTTTAAGATTAAGTCCTTTGGCTGCTCGTATAGTTGCTATAAATTCCTCATGCTTTCGTCTCCAGTTGGAAGGTTTTTTTGGTGGTTCTGGCTAAGAAGCCAAAAAAGAAAGAGCTTTATATGTTAGAAGTTCTTACTTCAAGCTAAGTATGTGCCTTATTTTAGTATACAGCATTATAGTTACAATTTCTTCCAGATTCCTAATTGATCTAATTATCATGAATTGACAGCAGAAATAAGCCTTATTAGTTATTCAGTTTGTCTAAAATGTTCATAAGCAGAGTAAATTATAACATACCCGTGGCTTAAGAGGTTTTACTGTGGGAATATCAGTTCCTTCTGCTCTCTGTCGGCTGGAATCAAATGTCTTCCTTTTCTTGGCAGAAGTTTTTTGGCAAATGGGTCCATGCTTTTTCTACAAGAAATAAAAGAGAATATGGAACTTAGTTTTGAAAATGTAAGTTATTAGCACGCTATGTCCCTCTTTGTCAATACGTCAATTGGCAAACAGTGCTCAGCTCTTGATGAATAAGATCAGACACTTTCACTCAAACTGTGGCAGCCATGACTTTTAAAACGAAGCTACAGGAATTCAGAAATGCATATACATGGTCACAAAAACTTGGGCAATGACAAAGAAAAACAAGAGGCATCTATATTTTGCTCCTTGCAAATAAAATAAAAAATAAAATAAACCAATGCTAGGTAGGCAGCATTTGCATTGAGTGGCAAGACAAATCAGAAGTGCCTGAAATCCATATTCACATTAAGAACAGACCAATTTCCATTAAGACTGGAGAACACAGTATTTTGAAGATGGCTAACAAAACGCTTCAAAATACTTCAAAACACTACTAGCTGAGACTGCGTAATGCCAGGGCTGATGTCTGCAGAGATGAGGAATGATTCTGTGACCCTAGAGCGATGTTTTTAGAAGCGTTTATCTTCAGAAAGGGACAGGATGCTGGAATTAAATTAATCTCCTTCTAAGTTACTTCAAAACTGAGACAACTGGAATTAATAATTATTTAGGAAAAAAAAAAAAACAACAACAAAACCCAAACACACACAAAAAACCCACCAAAACCAAGCCCCTAGACCTACTATATTTAGCCATAATGACCGCTGCTTAAATCTCATACTGATTTAACGGATCTAAAAGCCAACAGTGCTCACACTTACCAGTGCTGCTGGAAAGAAAGTCCTTCCACAAATCCTACATGGCAACAGATCTCCAGTTTGCACTGTAACCTCACCTTAAAAAACAAAACAAAACAAACATACTTCTATAGAAAATTTGTTTAATTTGTGACAAAAAATTTATTCCCAGATTGCTAATTTCATATACGGAGCAATAACAACAGTTGTTACTATAAAAATATGCATTCTTTGAATTGTGCAGGCTATGCAGCTCAGAAAAGAAAAGATGATACACAAATCCTTATGGACTTCTGGAAGCAGTCAGATCCAGTAACACATCACCATCAGTTCTCATAAGTTTCAATCCAGAACTCTGCACCTTTAAAAGGACGCCCGTATGTCAACATGCACATGACAGATCACTGTAAGTCACACTGACAGCCCAAACTACACCAAGAATAATGATATTTAGTGGGTATTTCTGGGTCTCTGGAAGAGAAGAACCTGTTATGTCACATTTCATCACTTATTTTTCCTCTACTAACTTAAACTATTCCACTTCTGAAGAGAAAAAACAAACACACACAACCAAACCAAACAAACAAAAACCCCAAAAAACAACCAAACAAATAAAAACCACAAACACACACACAAAAACCCCACAAAAAAAACCCCAAACCCCCAACACTTTAATGCTATATACTTTATTCAGATTATTACTGACAGTTTACAAAAAGCATTTCCGATGTTGCTATTAAAGTACTGGCAACAAAAATGCAAATGGCACACTTGACATACGACAGGTTCACAGAACCAGATAAAAGACCCACAAATCAAAGCATCCAAATATATTCATATAGTCTGCATTATGCTATGGAGTCATGGCAGGCAAAAAATTCCATGGGGCTTCCCAATAACAGACATCTATTATATGTAGTACTGTACCAGAGGGATACAGGGATATTTTTATATCACACATACATCAATTAACAGGCAGTAAATTTGGTTTAAGTCTGAGACTTACAAATTACTTTCTCTTTACTCAGTCTGACTACTGCAGACAATACAGCTCCTGCTATTTATACGAAAGGTAAAACAGAAACATTTGGAACTGACTTGTATTTTAGGCAGACCAGTGCTTAAATAAAGCTATCAACATAGCAACATTCAATGATTTCATTAGGTTTTGTTCACAGTTCTCCAGTGGAAAACAATTTTCCACCTAAACGTACATACTTGTCAATTAACTGTAGGACCAGTTCTAAAGAAAAATGGTAATTTCACAGAATGCTTCATGGCAAACAAATGTAGATTCAGGCAGCCATGATTCCCACTGAAAATCTTTTTTTTTTCAAATGCAAGAATAAAAATTGAGTGAGATTTCTAGTACCAATATGTAACTAGGAGGTCTATTTTTTAATGACTTGAATGAAATTCATCATCAATATTTAACTATGCATAATGCATTAATTGTATGAATATACAACAGAGCACAATCAATTTTAAGAATGACAAGTCATATAAAAAGCGCTCTGCAGTTTAAAACATTTATGTTCATATCTTTAATTATATACAATTTCCACGTAGACATGAATAGGCCCATGTCAGAGCAGAGCAGGACTGTACTGACAGTACTAGAGTTTTACACCTGAAGTTGTAATCAAGTTTCCTTTTGTGTCATCTAAATGTATGAGTTTAGATGTACACAAGTTGGGCAAAACAGGAAAGATAAAACCCATTCAGATAAATTTTGGTTTTCTTCCATTCTTGCATCTGAATTGTATTTGCACGTTATCAACATTTACTAGGAACTTTTTTTTTCTTGTTAGCTGTATTTTTTTAATCTCTATTTTAAATAGGCATGATTGAAAGTTTTTTCCATAGGCCTGTTTTCTTAAATCCACAAGAGGGAGCATAATGTTGTGCTGGTTTGGGCTGAGAGAGAGTGCATTTTCTTCACAGTAGCTGCTATGGGGCTGTGTTTTGGATTTGTGCTGGAAACGGTGTTGATAACACAGGGATGTTTTCACTATTGCTGAGCAGAGCTCATGCAGCATCATGGCCTCTTCTGCTCCTCACACTATCAACCTTCAAGTAGGCTGGGGGTGCACAAGACACTGGGAGGGGACACAAGCGGGACAGCTGACCCCAACTGACCAAAGAGATATTCCACACTATATGACGTCATGCTCAGCATATAAAGCTGAGGGAAGGAGGAAGGGAGGGACGCCTTCATTTTACAGCATTTGTTTTCCCAAGGAAGTGTTGATCACGAGGGAGCTCAGCCTGCCAGGAGAGGGCTGGCTGTCTGCCATGGGAAGCAGTGAATTAATTCCTTGGTTTGCTTTGCTTGTGTGCACGGCTTTTGCTTTACCTATTAAACTGTCTTCATCTCAACCCATGGGTTTTCTCACTTGTACCCTTCTGATTCTCTCCCCCATCGCACCGGGGGAGAGCGAGCAAGCAGAGCAGCTGTGCGGGGCTTAGCTGTCGGCTGGGGTTAAACCACGACAAACATTAATCACGAGTAATAACGTGCACACTGGTCCTACAGAGCTTAGATGGCTGGAACCGCCCTCGCTGTTTTCCTCGAGGCTAAGCAGTAACGGCTCTGAGATTTTCTCAATTCTCCCACTCAGAAACACAAGGTATGCAGAGATTTGTTTCCTTCCTTCATTCTTCAGCATTCTTGGCATGATTAATAATGCTAAAAGACATCACTCCAAAGTCACTTCTGCTAAAGAGGTTAGCTTCTTTCTATGGCATTACTCCAGGGCAACCCTCAGCTTTGCAGAAACAAGAAAGAGGCATTTCATGGAAATACAAAGTGATGCTGTTTGTGTCTTTAACGAATTAGCTGAAATAAATCGGAATTAGTGATCTTGAAATGAGGCGTATAGTGTAAGATTAAGGATGTGGCTGAGAGAATTCTTTCAAATATCCGCCTCAGTAAAAGAAGAAAAGCTACATTTTCCACCATGTTCTTCTGCTCACTGAAGTCTGGAATTCAAGCTTGTGTTTAAACTCACAATTACAAGAAGTAGACTTGACAGATGCTCACTTAATGGAGTATTTACAGAGGACATACCAGCGTGTAAGGAATGACCATTAGCATTCACAGCAGCTACACTTAGAGCTGGATTTCCTTACAGCATTCCTACCCTCCTTTGCTGCTGGCAGGTCCTCGGGCACATTGGCCAAGAGCTGTTTCTACTGCCAGCACCTCCTCCTCCCCCATCATACACATCACTGACCCAAAACACAAAAGGAAGTTATTTAAAAAATGAAAGTTCCTTAAGTGTTGTTGAAAATGGGAAGCCTACAGTTCTTTTGATTTGCATGCGTAGTCCAGCTTCTTAATCATTCCTGTGATTTTCCTCACCTTCAAACTAAGAACCCCCAAACCCAAGCAACAAAACCAAACCATAAAACCTTAACGTTTCTGTCAAGGAGCCCATAGCCATCCCTTATAGAGGGCTTAGCAATGTCATCAACACAAAATCTGATAATTTAAAAATAAATCATTAATTATTAAATTGTGAAATCTGGAAAAGGGTTGTTCTGGAGGTTGCATTGGGTTTCATTTGGTTTTGTTTGCTTTGTTGTGGTGTTTTTGCCTTTTTGTTTTGGGGTTTATTTGGTTTTGTGGTTTTGGGGTTTTTTTGGCATTTGTTCATGATATCTCATTTTTTTCATGACAAAAGCCAACAGAAATGGTTGTTAAATGGGGATGTATGGGGGGGTGTAGAAAAAAAATAAAATAAAAAAGGAACACAAATGAAGGAACAGAAGAAGGATGTCCTTGGTGAGTCAGAATAGAAATCGGTAGTAAGATGGTGTTGTGGCAATTTTTATTCAGTTGTCTAAGAACAACACAGGGATTACCATCACTTTGGTTATACAACCACTTAAGACCCAAGATCCAGCAGCTACACTTCTTTTTCCTTTTCCCATCTTTAATACCACTAATCACCAGCGGTTTACATCCTTGTATGAAACATGAATGCTTATAGTTACCTTGGAAAAGACAGAGAATTATTACAGTTTATCTAAGCGAAACACACTTAAGGAAAAGAGAAATATGTTCAAGATGGTTATGTGAATACCAAAACAAGAAGTAGCATTTCAGCTGAAGTGATGCCAAAACTATGATTGATATACAGCTTTATACCCTATTCTACTACTGTTTGTTTAAGACCAGGTCTCCAATAAAAACACAGTCTAGAAAGATGATGGGTGTCTGGATTAAACAACTAGACTGAAAGTTTTAGTAGCATCACTATAATAATCGTATCACTTGTGTTTCTAAACTGTTCCTGAGCTACTCCTCCTCCAGCTACTTCCCAAGTACAACCACCTTCCAAATAATTTGTTACCTACACGTTAGGTTACTGCACACATTCCTTTGGAATATGCTGTCCAGGTACCCCATACTTGCTGATCTTGGAGTTCAGCTGCAAAGTTTGGGTTGATGTCCAAGTCTGGCAGCCATAGTTGGCCAGCCAGTCTCTCAGATTTTTGGGAACAACTTTTTTTTTGTTTTCTTCCTCTCACATTCAAACACAGCAACTGATCTACAGTGGAAAGTGCAAGTTGCCAGTTCTCCAATTTATCTTTCCCAGCCCAACATGTGGACCCGTCAATACGCACAAGTTGGATCTGCCACAATCACAGGCACAGTGCGAGCTCTGGCTGTCACATTCACAGATTAAGCTGTTGTGTAAATAGCCTCCCCATCCAGAGAGAGTTGAACTGTCCAGTATTGCTGAACAGTTATTGATTGAAGTTATATTACAGTTTTCTCTTTTGGAGAGCTTTGTGTACAGGACATCACATCTGAGCTGAGATATAAAGTCCAGAATGCTTCAAAGAAATGAGACTGCACTTAACAGCATCTTGTCATGTGGTGAGATCTGTCTGACTGCCCTTCAAAGCCTTTGTTTATCTGCAGCAGTGACTTGGGCCAGACAACTACAATAATCAGAAACATAAAGCCTCGCTGAACTCCAACTTGTGGAAAGACTGGTACGATTTCCAGCCTGTAGACTAGGTACCTCCAACTGTTCAAACTTGAAGAGCGTTGAACAAATTCTTCAGCAAAATTGTATTTATTGCTTTTAGCAGAACTCCCCTCTCATCTCCAAAAGCAAGGTGTTTTCCACTTAAGAGTTCCCTGTTCTTCAGGTATGAAAAAAAGGATGAAAGGTAAAGCTGCTTGGCAGAAAGGGACCTGAGGATACTGGTCACTATCAGCTGAATGTGAGCCAGCAGTGTGTCCAGGTGGCCAAGAAGGCCAACGGCATCCTGGCCAGTGTCAGAAATAGTGCGGCCACCAGGACCAGGGGACTCATTCTCCCCCTGTACTTGGCACTGGTGAGGCCACACCTCAACCAAGTGGGCACCTCATTCCAAAAAAAACCAAACCAAACCAAAAACCACAAAACCCCCACAAACAAACAAAAGACATTGAGGTGCTGGAGCATGTCCAGGGAATGAATTCCAGCATGTCCAGCAATGAAGCTGGGCAAGGGTCTAGAGAACAAGTCTTATGAGGAGCTGTTGAGGGACCTGGGGTTGTTCAGTCTGGAGAAAAGGGGGCTGGGGGAGACCTTCTTGCTCTCTACAGGGGAGTTAGAGACAGGAAGAGGAAATCACAGCAAGCCCTGTCTCTTAGCATTCAACCATTCACATACTTTGAAATTTTTATGCAATTAGGTTATACACAATTCTCTAACAGTGAATCGATCTACTTTTATCTACCTACCCCTAATGTTAAAGGAAAGCCTCATGAATTCTCTTTACTTCTGTATTGACAATGCAGTCTAATCTCATACACACCTGTCACTTCTGCTTCCAAAAGCTAACAAAGAGCAGGAAGACTTCCATTCCTTCAAGCTGAAAACTTGGGTAAGATTTTCATAGTACCCTTGCAATGTTTTTATACCAGCTCTTCAGTCTGACAATGCAAGTGCATTATATTTGTCAAAATTTGTTACTGCATTGAACGTGAGTCTGGTATCACTTCCTTGAAAATAACTTATGAAGGAGAGTCCCATTGCCTCGAAGTGACAACCTGGAGAAAGATTCTGCAGGGAAGTTTCTTTTTTTTTGTGACTGAGAAGTGAACTGCACACAATCAGGCACGGCTGCAATAGCAGCGCACACACAGCCCGCATCACGGTGTACTCCCCCTTCTCTAAGTGTCTGTCCTCCCTTCTGCATACGAAGCATAACTTCTAATGTAAAGACACACCAATGTCATGCTACACATCCTTAAAAATAACCAGTTCTCTCGGACTTCTCCCTAGAGCCAAATTTCATGGCATTTTTCCAAGTGGATCCCTGAACAAGTCAAAGCCTGCTCTCCTGAAACCCAGGGCTGAGATCCTGCTGTCTGCCCAGCTCCCTCCTCTCAGGATCCTGAACTCAGTCATCCCATGATCACTGCAGGTAAGGCTGTCCTCGACCTTCACCTTCACATCTCAGATGTTTGTAGGCGTGAAGTTCAGCAGGAGTGCCTCCCCCTGTCATCTCCTCAATCACACTCCTAGATTGCTTGTGCCTTGCTGATTTGTTCCTCCAGCTGGGATCAAGTCTCTCAAGAGGACCAGGGCCTCTGAATACAAGGAGGGTCCTTCCAGTTATCTGAAGGAAGCCTCTTCCAACTCAGCTGGCTTGTAGCAGACACCCACAACAACATTTCACACATCGGTCAGCCTGCTAACCCTCATCCATGTGCTCCCAGGTGGCTCCACAGGAAAGCTCCGGGCATTCTCATGCCCTGACAGAAAAGACACCTTCCTCCCTTGCCATCCAGCTGGTTCTTCCTGTAGAGCCTGTATTCATCCACTGCCACACCGCAGTCCTGTGAGCTGTCCTACTGCCTAGGCATGATCCCAACCATATCCTAGCCCTGCCACTGCATGCAGCCCTCCAGCTCCTCCCATTTGTTCCCGTACCATGAACATTAGTGCACAGGCACTTCGTCAGAATGACTCAAGAAAAATCTATGAGAGCTTCCACTGTAATGCATATGGAAACACAACAAAACCAGAGGCAAATAAGCAGTGCTGTCCGATCGATCTAACTTCCAGATACATTATCAGGTATTCTATTAATGAGCTTTAAGATCAACCAAAATCAGGAGAAAGCACACAACCTTCAGACTCTAACTACATGTTGCACAGCTCTGCTCTGGCGCCATCAACTCCTCATTGTGCTGCATGAGGCTATGAGCACGGTGATGACTGGGAGCGGGCAGTTAAGTGGAGATGAGCCTTCTACGCCAGCCTTAAACTACCTCCCCCCTCAAGCAATTCTGGGCTTACATACCCTACTACCCAAATGTAACTGGTCAGAGTAATCCCAATCTAAGTCTGCTTGCTTATCAGAACATTACTTAGCTAACAATAATGAGTTAAAAGTAATTTTGATAATAAACTTAATTTGTAATATATTGATTCCTAGTTTGCTCCCCAGCGCCGGAATTTCTTTTAGAAGTTAAGCCCACTCCTGACTCCTTCCAGTCAACAGCTTAACGTAGTCCTAGAAGTAGATTTTACTGAAATGCTACAACTGCTTTTGATAATATCCATATCACGTGTGCACACAGGTAAAATACATTCACCTTACCGCTATATTCAACCAACTGAATTGAAGTACTAGATCAGTTTCTGCAACTCAATTTAAAAACAGGAGAATTCTGTAAGAACTATACAACAGGGTGCAAAATCTGTTAGCTCTAAGGTGCTGAAGAAACTAATCTGAAACACTCAAATTTCTGTCTACGCATACTACTTTTTCATTTAAAGGCAAAACATTGATAGTGTGCTTCCCCCTACTGCAGCAGCCTAAACTTAGCTTTTGGATTTTTTCCTGAAATGAAACATTTACTTGCAATTTCTTCCCCAGAACATAAACATTAATCACAAAAATCAAAACATTAATTGCCTTAGAAAAAGGAAATACACTGACCACAATTATATAGTATATTAAATAGTGAAATGAAGTCACTTAAGGTGTGAGTATGCCTAGTGAAACACAGCAGTGCAATGCAAAGTTGTATTTCTCAGTGTGCTTTTATGGCTACCAGAAAGAGCTTTAAAAAAAAATTTAATATTGGGTTTGCATTTAATCTTTAATAATTCCCAATTTGTTGATTTAAGGACAGTACTATAAAATTAATTTTTCCTTCTGTTGAACAGATCAGATACCTTGGGAAAAAATCAAACAAGCTGAAGTGTTTCAAAAAGGCAGGAGCCTTTCTCCAATGGAGCTTAAGAAAATGGCTGCCAAAGCCAGGAAGCATCCAGTGAGGCAAGACAAAGAACACTAAAGGGAAAGGAAGACTCGCAGTAATACTATTTTTTGTTTTCAAAACAGAAATAATTTTCTACACTATTAGATAAAAAAATCTGAACAACATAAGGCTGGGCTTTAGCTTTTTCAGCTACACTGAAAGCCAGCAGAAGCAGTTGCTCTCAACAGTCACGTCACGAACCTAAACCCCCAAACTGGGATGTGTGTGCTGTTCGGGGTGGAATGGGGTGTCTCAGACACGTGAGGGGCCCAGGCAGAAACGCTACTGCAGCGCAGATCTCAGCTCTCAGCAGAAGATGCTACACGGCGAGACTTCCGAGACCTTCAGGACACACCCAGGCTGCTCAGAGTCTAAATGCTTAATCACAGCAGTCCCTGCTTGGCATCTGGGAGGGAAAGCTCTGGGGTTTGACACTGCAGGCTATTTCCTGAGCAAGCTGCCACCCGTCCCCTTCCAACCACAGCCAGTCTTCCTGGCTGCTCGAGTGCACGCTGAAGGAGAACCTGGGGCTGGGTAAGCGCTGCCATTACCTACCACAGAGAGCTGGACTTTTGCCCTCTGACACAGCTGCCCCTCTGCCCTTTACAGCAGCAGTCCTGACCCGCTGGGATGGGCTGCAAACAAGTGTGGGAAGCGGCATTTAGTCGGCTCAAGCAGCTGTCACCGGCATCCTCCCAGAATAAAAACAACAGACTGGAGAGAAGCCGATCAAGCGCCACTATTGGACTGCTCCAGCTTAAACGAAGGCAGGAATTCAGTGCTTGGATCCCCTCCTCCATCTCCTTCAAGCAAAACCAGAGCAACAAACATGCCAATGTGACGGGTTTTTTTTCTTAGACATCTGGCACTGAAAGCAACAAGCACACCTTAACTCATCAGAAATGGTCCTGAGATTCAGCACATGGTAGACTACTCGGGACCAGATTTTTATTCCCCTCAGAGATCATTACGTTTTCAGGCACAAGCAGTCTATTCCTCTACGCATTTTCACCAGTAAATTAAATGAAAATTGAAAGACAGAGAAACAGGCTGCAAAGTAACAAATGCTGAACTAGCTACTTAACAGAATTAACATAAAATTTGTCACTTTTAATGACAAGCATGCACCGATTCCTTTTACAAACCTTTAAAGTGATAAATTTAACAGTCGGTGTCAATCTCGTAATATAACAACACTGAGTCAAATAAAATAATGAAGCAACAGGCTTAGAAAAAGCAACAAAAGTAAATTTTAGAAGAAACTTTTAAGTCACACAGAAACCTACTTTACTATTTCACTGAACATTTCAGCTTGCACGTAGTGAGAAAATGCAACTGCAACACTGGAAATATCACTTAGCTTTTAAATACAACTAATGCAGCTCCACAGGCCAACTAATACACATTCAACTCTCAACATTATGGAAAGAATCACTATGAACTGGGTAGAGTTCTCATTAATAGCACCCTTAAATAATCAGAAACGGGGCTTAGATCTATAATGCTGAGCTTCAAAAAACCCAAAGCATCTGAGGGCAGAAGGTCCAGGGCAAGCCTCCTGAGCCTGAGGGGGTCTTCACTGTCATAAACACACATCAGCAGACAGCTGCCAAAAGGCAAAGTCCTGCCCTCCACCACGATCACGTCCCTCACACACCCAACTGCCAGGACCTGCTGAACAAATGAGCTCTGGGAATTGATTTTGCTAAGCACTGCTATGGAGAGTGAGCAGGCTGAGCCACATTTCAGAAGCAGCCTGTACTTCCATGTCAGATGGCTAAGAATGACTGTGCAACTGTGCTTCTGAACACAAATCTCATCTAAAATGGCAACCAGCAACGTTGTTCTGAGTTGCCAACGGAGTAGCGATGGAAAAAAAGGCAAAATATCCAATGAAATAATTTATTATTGCAACAGGGTTTGCTTACATTTTTCCTTCTTGGGGTCACCTTTCTACTGAAAACTTCACCTGAGCCTAAACTAACATGCACGAAGAAAGACAGTTTCAACTGCAAAACTGTAAATAAAAGCAAACCCCCTAACTTCAAGTATCTTAAAGCCAAAAAGGAAGCACTTTATGTTGTGGCAATTTGTTCAGAGAAAGAAACACACAGTACAAAGTGACCCACAAAAATACCAAGTATTATAATCTTCAGTTTCAAGAAGGTTAGCGTTCAAGGATGCCGGATAACAGTGTGGGATAGGAGTGTTCACAACGCGAGGCCATCTGAGGTTTCAGGACTGGCTTGTTACATGTGCTATTCTCTAATTACTCTCAAGTGTTCCAAAGGAACATTTCGCATCATGGAAAAATGTTTTGATAAGATGCAGCTTTTGAAAGTGCTTTCAAGAAATAATTCACAGAGTAAACATGAGATTTCACCTGCCATTTAGCAGTTCTTCTACCTCTCCCAGTGCCTACCAAACAAAATATAAACCACCTCCAGCAAAATCAGAAGCTGGAAAGGTTCTACTGCAAAAATGACACTTTTTTTTTTTTTTTTTTCCAGGATTCTGCTATTATTTGCAGATTTCCTTTCTTCCTACCCTCTGTTATAAAGGTGCTAGAGCTTATACAGTACAGCTGACAGAGGTGGCCTTGGGAAGTTAGCTCACAGCCAAACCAGCTGATGGATGGGCTGCAGATGATATGCAGTCCCAACTGCAGTCAAACACATAGCCTATGCAATTTAGGCAAGTTTTCCCCTTCTCAGTAGGCACAGGATTTTCACAAAAGTCAGAGTGCCTGATAAAGCACTACTGGATAAGCTGCTGGGCACCAGCTTTCAATTTGAAAAGGCATTAATAGTCAGCAAAGCATGAAGAGTAAGTCAGAGAGAACCTCTTGGGATTTTAATGCCAAACCACAGTGGCGAAATTTATAGTCTCGAAGTCACCAGGTTTAAGAACAGAGTTTGATGACTGTAAAATCTACTGAAGACAGGTATTCAGTGGAACTGCTTCCCTCTTCCAGCTGTGCTAGAAGGCATAAAGAACAAAGACTATGTTGCACTCACCCCTGTTTCAGCACTCAGTTGCCACTAATGAAGCAGAGTACAGAAGACTTAATGTCTGTTTTGCGACAGTTTACTCAGAAGAGGTCTGTATTTTTTCTGAAGTACTACGGTTAAAGCAGCTTGCAAAACACAGTAATGACAGGCCAACCGAAACACTCTGATAACAAGCCCTAACTTCATACATTCCGAGGCGGTGTCTGTGCTATGACGGATACTCCGGAGGTCGGTCTCTTCGTTAACGCAAATGGCACTAGATAAAGTTGCAAATATGCTGTCAGCAAACACAGCCCTGGTCCTCGCTGAACTGAGCGCTTCCCTTGCGCTATAAGCGTATCCTAACACCCACCTGAGCCATCTGTTTACGAAACAAAAAGGATGCT
>JAAGNO010007665.1:7161-32411 GCA_033439905.1 Ceryle rudis | reverse complement strand
GCGGAAGCGAAGTGGCTTCTGAGGGGCGGCCGCGTCCCCGACTTGAGCGCCGCGGTCTCCCACGGCGTCACGTCTCTAACTCCGAGCCCGCCTGCCCCCTTCGCCGGGGAGTTCGACCTGTGAGCTTTCGCTCGCAGCTGAGAGGTGTTAAACGTGTCAGGCAAGCCGAAGGAGGTCATCTGAGTTCCGAACCTGAAAATAGGTATTTGGTGATCAGCGACGTTGGGGGAGGAAAGAGTATCTGTGAGCCGAACGAGCAGGCTGCCGCCCACGATTGGTACTGGAGCTTTGACCTATTTGGTAAATACTTAAACGTTGCTTAAAAATTTTTGAATTCTTGAGGCTTTGTTGTGTATTTTGTTTAGGTTTTGTTGGTTTTTTTCCCCCCTTCCTTTAGAAGAAGAATAGGAGAACCGTAAAGCTGTTATTGGATAAAGGGGCAAACTACCGAAGTCTGGCTTCCTGTTGCCGCCTTTGTTATGTATACTCGTCCCTGAGATAATAACCCAGCTCTTTAACCGCTGTTGCCCCAGTTCACACTTAGATCCCCTCAGCATACCGCCATGTGCAACATCCGGTCGTTTTCCTTCCAACACCTAGCCAACATGCTTAATTTCTGCCACATGTCCTATAAACTTTCCCACTGTCACTCATCTCCTTTCACTTTCCTTAATTATACCCAGTGGCTGGTTTGGATCTACACGTGTTGATTTGCCTTTCAGCGAGCAAAGCAGAACAGATAACTGTTGAACTCATACTGGAGATTCCAGATCTTTTTCATTTATTTAGCTGCCAGTTTGGGCATTATTCTCATTTTCTCAGAAGATGCTAGAAGTCTTAACTGAGATAGCAATAAATATACACATAATAACAAATACAATTGTAAGGGGTAATTCAGCTGCCTTAGTTTAGATTAAAATAATTTTTACTAATATAATTTAAATACTACTTGTAGCTTATTACCTTTTTATTATGCTAAAACTTTGTGAGAAGTTAGGTTTTTGCTACTAATAAATACTTAACCTGCTACTTTTCTCTATAAAACACACCATGATTTTGTTGATAAATATGTTAATATTTTAAAAATCACTATTTTTAAATTAATCGTTATGGAAGCCACCAAAAAAAAAATATTGGCACTTGGATTAGAGCAGTGGTGTCCACTTTGAGAGCAGAGGCAAATCTGTAGTTGAAATACTCCCATAATTTAACTGTTCAGTATTAGTTACACGGGTATTTCTAGTTAAAGACAATTCTCATACTTACGGGTACATTAAAAATATTTTACCCTGGGCATCTCTCCTGGTATCTGTAAATGGAATTGGCAGAGCATCGAGCTGCACTTGGCTCTACGCTAGGGAGCATGTTTTTGTACAGGTGTGGTGATGCAGTGATCTTTTAGCCAAACGGTTTAAACTTATCTTCACGTCTGTGCAGTTACGTCATCTACATAATAGACAATAATGATGAGAAACTAACACATGTCATTGATGTTAATTCATGAGACAGAAGCTGAGTTTAGGTTCAGCTCAGTGAAGTTAAACTTGTCAAGTAACTACAGCTGATGTGTATGTCTAGCAGTCTTAAAATGCTTGTCAAGCATGTTCTTTCATCAGAATCCTTTTGATAGTCATCCTAAAGCCTGATTTAAGGGCTGAGCTGGGGAACATCTTTTTATTATCTATTGGCTAGCGTTGTAAGATGGGAAGTTTCTGACATAAAATCAATTAGTATTCATCTATATTGAACATATGTGAAAACTCAGCAGTATTTTAAAACAAAATGGCTCTGATTGTGTGCTTGCAACATTTGGATCCTTTTGTGCAGAAAGACTAAATTGTGTTCTAGGGTAAGGTTTTAGGAACAGAGAGTAATACAAGCTGAGAAACCTACCCATTGTGTGGTGTTCTCATACGCACGTATTCGTATCTACCCGAGTTAGAGGTTTCTCAAAAAGGAAACAAAACAAACCGCTCTCTCCTAGTACTGTACTCTGTGAAGGTAGCCAAAGACTACTCTGCAGAGTTCTAGTGTACTTACAGAGTGATGTATAACCATACTGTGCCGAGGCACAATCCATACTTTTCGTATGTCTGATTATACGGTTATGCTAGAAGTATTATCAGACCTAGTTAATGACCTCAGAGACAACTGATGTGTTATGAAAGTGTCACTTGTTATGAACTGATGCTGATAGAGATAACATCATGGGTAGAGATTGTGAGAGGAGCTGTCGTGGTCAGGTGTGTGCCCTTAAGAAATTCCTCATGCAGTGTTTAGAGTTTTCAGGAGTACAGAACTCTTAATGGCTAGAGTTCTGGCAGCCTCATTCCCCTGACTGGCAGAAATTGGTAAGCTCCTAACTCCTTGCTTCTAAAGCAATCCAATGGTTTTTCTTTAATTCTTAGCACAGATTGCCTGAAATCTTTAGCATGAACCTACCAATGTGTTTAAGATAAATTATTTCTTAAACTTAGTATATTAATTATGAAAGATTTTACATAAAATGCATGTGAACGCGACGTGTTTCTTTGTTTCCTACATTTGCAGTTGCAGCAATGGAAAGTTTCAATATACACTGGTTATTGATCTATCTCACTCTTATGTCATTCCTTCTGTTGCTGTTAATAGGGAATTATGATGAAAAATGGTGGTTCAGACAAGGTTTAATTGCTTCGGTGCCAAACCATGTAAGCAAAGGTTTCATTTGGGGGATAAATTACTTATACTGTGTAAATGTGTGTTTATACACTCATTGCAGTATACCACATTTAAAGGCCCAGCTTTTAGTGATGAATATGTGGTGGTGTGCATGTTTTGCTTGTATGTGCAAACACATGTGTGTATTGTAGTTTCATACATGTTTATAATATCAGACTATGGGGAAAAGTCCTATTTGTGCAGGAAAGTTCGTTTTAACAAAATTAGGGACAAAGAATTCCACCTAAAGCAGTCTTTGCTCTGCACCTCACTAAATAAAGCATATGTAATGGCTTAAAGATTTGCCTTTAAACATGCATTTGATGGGTGAAAGGAATGGGATAGAGGGAACAGATTATGGCATTTTGAGCTCTATTTTAGTACTTTGTAACCAAAGTACGGTTCTGTATGTCTGGTGAAATATTTTTTTTTTGTGTAACTTGGAGATACAGTGTTCTATTATGTGAAATTTTTTAGTTCAGTTGTGTTCACATAGGTGCTTTCTCGTAATTTCTATGAGGTAGGTAGAATGAACAAGTACTTCATTATCTGTGGACAAAGAAACTGCTAGTTCTGTTTCAGCATCTCAAATGAGTTATTAAGGAACGTCAGTAAAGGAAAGCAGAAATGTGCTTTTCAGCTGGTGTGTTAGAGTTGGTATTGTCAATACTTTCCTAGAACGTTACATTTCTCTTCCTAGAAAATGCACATAAGCTTACATACTACCTAAACACACCTATTTAAAGAGCACTTTTCTCAGGAAATACTGCCTTTTGGATAGATTTTTAAATCAAGCAGGGCACGAACCAAAAGTGTGTATTCCATAACTTCCTTCTCAGTGGCTTGTGCATTTAGACTCCATTTCTTCTGCTTGTGACTAAGAGCCTCAGACACCCTGAGGAAAGGAGGTTCTCCTTGTTTAGCAAGAAAAAGCTGTCTGGAACAGGATTTTCAGACTCTTATTACAGCTGCAGAATAAAGATGAGAAATCAGTGTTCCAAGTAAGTGCTTTTACAGTCAGAGCAGAGTAAATGCTGTAATGCATTATGTGCTAAAAGAGGAAGAAATGTCAGGAAAAGCTAATAAGGTTAAGCGTATTTCTCTTTTGGCTTTTCAGCAGAGAATCTTACTTCCTGTGCTGCATTGCACAGATCAGCTCTAGTATGCACAGAACAATGCAGAATGTCAACTTAGATTTTAATTCCACCCACCCACCCCCTTATTGTTTATGCATTGGAATTTTTTGTTCCAGTTTTCTTACAGACCACTGTAGGCTACGTATCTTCCTTAGGATTAAGTGTGCTGTTGTGATTTGCACGCGTGAAGAAAATCTAACTCTGAATTTTGCATTTTTATTGAAAATACAAAAAAAAAAATCGTTATTGTCCCCTGGCAAATAAGCTGCAGCATTTGAATAGTGCATAGAATTACATCTAAGATTGCAAGTGTGTGTGTGTGGGAGGAATAGCATAGCTATGCTTTAGAAAAATGACTTAATTTGAGAGTATTTTGTATTGGTTTTGGGGTTTTTTTAATATTTGAACTACTGCATTGCTCTTTGCTTTTGACTGGAGATACTAGCTATAGAAATTAAGATTTTTTTTACCAGTTGATCCTAATACTCATTTAACTATCTTGTTTGCCAGTTTCTGTGCTATTTTAACCCCCTTGTGTGTTTGCACTGGGCAATACATTTTTGTGTTGTAAGGAAAAATATATCTGCTGATGTAGTGTGTGGCGTTACGCCAAAAAAGGGCATTTACTCATTTAATTCAGGAAGACAGGTGGTCTTTTGCTCTTCACTCATAGAATTCTGAAGCTTCTTTAGATGGTGTTAGGGAGAAGTCTTACTGGTTTTGTCTCTGTTTAAATAATCCATTAACTGCTACCTGATGTTTGGTAGGAAAAATATTTTGAGATTGAAAAATGTAGATTTACTAAAAATAATATAAGCAGGGATGTGAAAAGAAGGATTAAGAGACTTAAAGCTGAACATTTTTAAAACATGAAATAATAGGTTTGGAGTGTTGACCATTTTGTTACCATTGTAGAGTTTTGTTGCTGACTATCATTTAGTGTAATTTTACAGAATAGCCAGTTTTAGGAAGATGTGAAAATTGGAACCCAAACTTTTTTTTTTTTAATGTATTTTGGCGATTTCCTGCCACCTTCTATTTTGTGGTAGATTTAAAATTTGACGTGTAGTAGTTTGTCTAATTTTTTGGTGTGCATGAGTCCCATTTCTGTTTATTCAGAAGGGTGCTCACAAAAAACAAACAAGCAAACAAAACCAGAACAAAACAACAACCAACCAAACAAAAAAAAACCCACCAAAACCAAACAATGCAGTTTCTATGTACAAACATCTTGATTGTAGAACCACAGACTAGTTGAGGTTGGAAGGGACCTCTGGAGGTTGCCTGGTCCATTGTCCTCCATCCCAGCTCAGTAGGGCTAGCTAGAGCTGGTTGCCCGGGACTCTGTCTGATGCTGATTTGGGGGTTTTGTGTATTAATTATTTGGTTTGATCCTTAAAAAGGTCTCTGGAGATGCTCCTCTGGATTTGGTACGTTTACCAGTTTGTCTCTGCTTACTTCACTTGCCAATTTTTCCTTTTTACTTCTGGGTGGTGAAAAAGACCTTTTAAAGCCATACCATGTAAAAGTTATTTTCTCTCCTTTTACTTATAGAGTACCTATAATGTAATTACCTTTCTCAAGTTACATGGAAAGGCCCTAGTATGTGTTTGGAGCTTCCTGGTATGGTTCTGCTATGTTGTTCACATACACAGGAATATATGTACTGCTTGGAATAAATTCCTTCCGTGAGATTGCTGCCTGCATGAGCCTGTGTGATGGGAGTTCCCATTATTTTCAGATTAATGTACATTTCTTCAGACACCTGGGGAATGTTGCTTCATTTCTGACTACTTTTTTTTCCCCAATATATTGTTGTGTTGTTCTGTTCACATCTCACATTTGCAAATTCCAATTGTCCTGTCCCTTTTTTTTTTTTTTTTTTTTTTTTTTTCCCCTCATTGATCTTGGAATTGAAACTGAGCCATATGTCTTAGTTGGTTTCCTGAAGAAATTTAACTCACACAGACTTGAACTGTTTGAGATTCCTAGGAACCTTTGAACCTCTTGGCCAATTTCAAACAAAATTGAGAGGGAATTGGTTTAAGTTGTCATATAATTTATGAAAATGAGTGGCCCATTTAAAGGCAAGTGGCCATTAAGTCTCTTAAACAGGAAGTTTGAGCTTAACTATTATTAAACATGAGAGAACTAGGAGCCCGGCTTGGAGTTGTTACAAGTGCTCTAGTGAAAGAATAAAAAAATCCTAATATTAGTGTTTACCTTTTTATTTGATAGCAGAAATCCAATTAGAAAGGGAAAATCCTGTAAGTCAGGCTTTATGCTTCCTCTTCAGTTTGTTGCTTCTTTTTGAAGTGATAAGAGTTAGTAAAGTAATTCTTTCCTTGTCTGCTTTTGTGTAAGAATTGGCAACAATTAAGAGGAATATTTGATGATATATTTTCTTTCTAGTGTACATGTGCTGTGTTCAGAAATAAGTCACTTGCAAGATGAAGATTCAGAACAGTTTGTATTTTCTCTGTCTTCAGTGACATTGAGGGAAGTGTGCTATCATGAATACTGGTGAGAAAGTGATTGGATTGTTAGCTTTCTTCTCTTGTTGTTGCTTTTACTTTCAGGAATTTGAATTTTGTCGTAAGGCCTTAATTGTCATGAACACTCCCAGCATTGACTCTATTGTGCACAGAACCTGTCAGCAGGATTCAGCAGTGTGGGAGGGGTGCTAATTCCATGAGGTGTGGCTACAAACACCCACTCACCACTTTAGTTTTGCATAGACAAAAGAGTATCTTCAGTTTTGTTTTCCAGGATGTGTGCTGATGAATTAAGGAGAGGAGATGATTATCCGTTGATGGAGTCTAATAAAATACATTCCAGTTACAATGGCAGCAGTCAGGATGTAGTGCTTGAGGAAGTGGGAGTAACGTAATAACTACCCTCTGAAGTTGTGAAATCTGGGAAACCTAAAGTCTCTTCTGGGTCCTTATACTGCTGTAAAGTTCTAGAACATTGAAAAACAAAAATATATATTTTTTTTTATGCGTTGGTGTTGTTATGTGTAGGTTTCCAGTCCTAAAACATTGTTAACTTCAATTGTTATAGGAAATTCAGATTTAAATACACAAATAACTGAGTGAATGCTGCAGTGTAATTTAAGGTGAAACAAAACCGGCTGAACCAATTCTAGTCGCTGATTAATGCTAAAAGGGGAAGAGGTTACTCCTTTTCCCTGATGTCCTGCTCTCTGCATCAGGTTGGTTCTTGTGCCATACCCCCTCCAGTGTCATGTGGGAAGTCAGATCACTAATAAGCAGAAAGCTTTCTGGTTTTGAAGTTTTGTGTGTGCTGGGGGGTGGTGGTGTTTTTGTCATGGTTGTCACGTCCCATCCTCCACCTCACCCCTGGATTAATTTTCTGTCAGGTTTATGAGTTGAATAGGCTTTTTAGATCAGTCCAGTGAGCCCCAGAAGTGACTCAAAGTCGGTAGCAGGAGCTCAAACCCCAGAATGAGGACAGACAGGGAGAATGGAGTGTGCTGTTGCCCTTTCACTAGTGATAAACTGATAGATTGGTTTAAGCTGCCTTGTGCAACTTCACCTTACCTAAACCCAAGGGAGATGAGCAAGATTTTGAGAAATTCCTGGATTTTGAAGTTCTATATATATTTAAATCTGTCTTCCTTAGCTTTAACAGGGTAGGATCCCTAGTTTTTAATTTCTTTTTTGCTTATTTATAGTTTGACTATAGCGTGCATGTAACTAACACTGCATCTGCAGCTGTTAAAATGCTTACTAAGCAATTATGCTTCTCTAAACCCAGCATACAGAATATTACTTATTGTGACCTAATCTTGCCAGTGCTTCCTGTTGCCTTGGTATTTTGTACTTATCACGTGCAGTTGTCAATTAATCTTATAGTAAGAAATGAGGGGGACAATTGTGTTGTTACAGGAAAAGTGAAACACACAACTTAGTATATCTGAAAATCTTCAGTTCCCTAGAAATAACTTGAGTAAACTGACATGTATTTTAAAGAGACTATTTTTTTTTTAAGGTTATATATTTTACTGATTTAGTGGAGTTTATTTCTGAAGTTAAGGAAGATTGTCTTCCTTTCTGAAACCTTTGATCTTCAAGAGTACGTGTTTTATTGCTCCCCTGAGATAAATTCTTTAGAAAAATTGAGGAGGGGAGAGGAAGAAAACTGTTGACAAGCTTTTTAATGTTGCTTATTCATTATCTGACCATTAAGTAGTTTGGAGTGAGGAATCACTTTGGCAGTACCGCATAGTTGCTCTTGTTTGTTACCCTTTCTTTAAAATGGGAATACTTTGGGGGGAGAAGTATTTTAAGTTTGTGTTTTAAGTTGTTTGTTAAGTTGATTTTTTCAGCTGAGAAGAAAACAAAAAGGATGTTGAAGACTTTTAAGTCTTAATAAAAGCAATCTCAGAACTCATCTAGTCAGGAAGGGGGTTTGATATGTTATTAGAAATAACAATTTATTTTTATTTCTATTTTTTTTTTCTTCCCCCCAGGTGATTCATGGCAGGGGACGTGGAAGGGTTTAGCTCCTCCATCCATGACACCAGTGTCTCTGCTGGATTCAGAGCACTGTATGAGGAGGGATTGCTTCTTGATGTCACACTTGTCATTGAAGACCACCAGTTTCAGGCCCATAAAGCACTGCTTGCCACCCAGAGTGATTACTTCAGGATAATGTTCACAGCTGATATGCGAGAACGAGATCAGGACAAAATCCATTTGAAAGGTCTGACAGCTACAGGCTTCAGTCATGTCCTCCAATTCATGTACTATGGAACTATTGAACTGAGTATGAACACTGTTCATGAAATCCTTCAGGCTGCCATGTATGTCCAGCTTATAGAGGTGGTAAAATTTTGCTGCTCTTTTCTCTTAGCTAAAATCTGCTTAGAAAACTGTGCAGAAATTATGAGACTTCTGGATGATTTTGGTGTAAACATCGAAGGAGTCAGGGAAAAATTGGACTCCTTTCTGCTAGAGAATTTTGTGCCACTCATGTCCAGACCTGACTTCCTTTCATACCTGAGCTTTGAGAAGCTCATGTCTTACTTGGATAATGATCATCTGAGCAGATTTCCAGAAATAGAGCTGTATGAAGCTGTTCAGGCCTGGCTGCGCCATGATAGAAGACGCTGGAGGCATACGGACACCATCATTCAGAACATCAGGTTTTGTTTGATGACACCATCCAGTGTTTTTGAGAAGGTTGGTGCATTTGAAAAGCAATAGACAGGATTCATCATTTAGCTAGGGCAGCATGCCATTAAATAGGTAAGATTCCCAAACCTATTAGGGGGAACAAAAAGGTAGCATCTATTTTTCTAATAAACCCATAGAAGACAAGCATCTAAAAATATTGTTATCTGATTATTAGCCAATAGTATGTACAGTGGCTGGAGAGCAGGTAGGTTTACAATACATGTTTTTAAGTGACTTCATATGGAAAGGACATTTTCAAATAAGGTCACGGATACGAAGTTTTATTTCAGTTGTTCTTGCCATTTTCCACAAGCTGCTTCTCTCTTTCCAACAATTTTTAGAGTTGCATACAGTATGTAGGGCATATGTCATGATAATTGTTATCAGTATATTCACAACCTAGTGACTGTATATTTTACGTATTTTAAGTACAGATTTTTTTGTTTACAAATGAAAACTAGCATCTGCTGTTAAATCTGCAGGGTGTTTTTGTTGTTCTGTCTTCACTATACACAACAGCTGGAAGTAAGCTCTGATCCTGCTACACAAGACACATAATACATTCAAAAGTTATTGACAATGTGAAATGTAATGATTCACTTTAAATATCAGAGGGACCTTTGTAACAGGTGATCTAAAATTTAACTGATCATTGTATGTATTAAGAGGTTGAAAGAGAATTTGCTTTTTCTACTGTTCTGTTGAAGAATAGACCAAAAAAAAAGTAGTTTCTAGTTCCCGAGAATCTCTGGGTATTTGTCAACAGTAGGGAGTTACAAAACTTCGTAAGCAGCTTTTGCAGTCTGGTAACAATAAGAGTATTTAGGTTAGGAATTACTTAAACTCCGCTGTCTTGTTTTAAGAATGTTAATCTTGTGTGATAAGATACAACTTTTGTGTGTTTTTCCACATCTCAGTGAATTACTAGGATTTAAGACCCTGTGATTTTGTTTTCTTACAAATTAAATTGCCTCTGTATTTTTACTTCAGTATCTAGTGAACATATGAATAAGGTTGTACTGTTCCTGGGTTTTTTTAAGGGCTACTGGATCATAGAAGCAGTAATGCTTACCCTTACTTGTATTTTAATTTATAAAAGCCATTCATTACTTCAGAGACTAGTGAGTTTTTTATATTTTGCATTTTTTGTGTGTGTGAATTGAGGAGAGGAAGTAATAATACATAAAGTATACTTGTGGTCTTAGTCTATAGACAAAACCAAAACAAATAACTACCTGTGTATTAGAATAGTAACATAATGTTTATATTGGGTTAAAGCATTTCCAACTAGTAGGAGCTGAACTCTGCAAGATACTCTGTAACTTTTTTTTAATTACTCTTTTACCTTATTGTTACATCATTTAAGCCTTCAGTAGGAAAACTGATAGGATGCACAGAGTATTATTAAGGTCAGTCTAATAGGGTGAGACTCATCTGAAAGAGTGTACTTCAGTTCTTTCAGTTTTTGGGATACAAGTTCAACTATAAAGCTGTCTGCAGTTAAATTTCTGTAAGTGCAAGTGAAAAGTATGTGTTGATTTTCAGCATTATGTTTAGGTGTAACTTACATAGAGACATAGAAATGTCTGGGTTGGAAGGGACCTTTAGAGGTCATCTAGTCCAACCCCCTTGCTGAGAGCAGGGACATCCTCAACTAGAGCAGGTTGCTCAGAGCTCTGTCAAGCCCCACCTTGAATGGCTCCAGGGATGGGGCCTCAACCACTTCCCTGGGCAACCTGTTCCAGTGCTCCACCACCCTCATGGTAAAGAATTCTTTCTTATTTCTAATCCAAATCCACTCCTTTCTAATTTAAAACCATTGCCCCCCTCGTCCTTTCACTCCAGGCCTTGGCAAACAGGCCCTCTCTGGTCTTATGGAGCTGCTTTTGGCATCAGTAGTATAAATCCTGCATACAGTGCTTCTCGTATTTTACCTTGATGACTCCCAGATGGTCACATAGGTACAACTTGAGAGAGAAGTAACTTTCAGCATCACAGTTTATATACCCACATGTAAAAGCTTTATCTGAATACCCTTTCCATTAATGGTCTATGGGATCAGAGAGAAGCCAGTGAAGATTCTGGAGTGGGACATCGCAGCAGAGGGAAGCACAGCTAAATAAGTATGTCATTCATTGCTGCAGCTAGGGATGTATTTGTGGTTTTGTTTTGCCCTGCTTAGAGAGCATTGAGTTATCCAGTGTGACAGGTGACAAAGGACAACTGCAGCTGGAGCTAACATCAAAATATGTATCACACTTCTTTTGTTTTGGTTTAAATAAAAGAGCAGAACTCTTCTGGAAATAACCCGAGGAGAACTCTCTCCTGTGTGTAGGAGGAAAATACTGTTAAAAGTGCATTTTTGTTTTGGGGGATTTTTTACATTTTGTTGTTGGCTTTTTGTTTGGTTGGTTTTTTGTTGTTTTTTTTTTTTGGTTGGTTGGTTTGTTTTGTGTGTGTTTCGTTTTGGTGGGGTTTTTTTTGGGTTTGGTTTGGTTGGGGTTTGTTTGTTTGTTTGTTTGTTTGTTGTGCATTTTTTTGTTTGTGTTTTTTCTGTGTGTGGAGATCCACAAATAGAATTCACCCTTCTTCTGAAGTCAGCCCATACTAAATGCCTGGGTGAATGCACTAAGTACAATCTGAGGCTTACTCTTACAGTTCAGCGAACTCTGTATGTGATGAATGCTGGCCAGCTTGTCATATGTACTCTTATGTAATCTTTCTAATACACAGTTCTATGATGCCTGTCATTGTAGTATATAAATAACTTATATAACTTAACTTTGCAAGTTAAGATACTTTTGGCCTCTTAAGCTGCTCTATTTTTTACATCATTATTTTGAAGAGATTTACAATCTGCAGTGGGATGGCTTGTCCTTTTAAAAATTGAAAGATGAGTGACTAGATTCATACCTTGAGGCTGATGTGCATTTGGAGTGTACAAGTGAAGATGCAGCCTGTTTGCTTACTCTAAACTGTCCTGGAAAAACTGCTTCTGAAGTATGAATAGAGACTCCTTTTGGTCCTCAGCCCTGAAAATAGATGAAGATGTATAAGGGAAAATGGAAAGATAAATGAAATGAGGATCTGGAGAAGAGTTAGAAAAATAAAGGCAGAGTGTATCGGGAGAAACACAAGTTCCACTCTCCATGTTACACTTTCCTTTATTTGAAACACTTCATGGCTCTGTAAGTCTTGAGGGTGGTTGGAGAAAAAAGTTAGAGGGCATTTCTCCTAGATAATTGAATTAATCTCTGTGTTATTGGCGGCAACCATGGAATGATTTCCCTTAATATACTGTTTAAGCTCCTTTTAGTTTCTGTGTACTGCTCAGATTGAAATGTTGTTCCAAAACCCTCCGTCCTGAAGATCAAAGGGTCTTTTTTGCTGTCCAGTCTGTAGGGTTTGTTATGACTAAGCCATGCTGATGTATAAATTCCCATCTTAAATCTGAAACTTATTAATCACTAGGTGCTTCAGCTTCTGCTTTAGAGGTAGGAAGAATAGCACATCATCTTTAAATATGTGCTTTCCTGTGTCTGGAAAATAGTAACTTCTGAGAAGATGTCATTGTGACTTTACGTTTGATAAATGTCGAATTTTTTTTTTTTTCCTCATTTACTTCCATGTCTCGCAATTTCATATGTATCTACTTCTACAACTTCGTATGCTGAAGCTTAGAATCTAAGAGTTGTCTAGTGGATGAAGTTAGTGGGTCCCCCTTATTTTAAATAGGTGCTGCACTTGATATTTTGATGTCTAAAGTTTATTACTGACTTCGACAGATTCACTATCAATATTTATTATGTGCTAAACATCCAAATTCTGACATATAGGTTGTTGGCTCCACTCTGATTTGAGAGATTAAATTTGAGTTAGATTCCATCTTGATTGCAGTATTTTCTCTTGCCAGTTTCTAAAAAGGAACAGCAGAGTAATTTGAGGGCATTATCCTTGCTACACAGTGGTTGTGTTGTCTTGTCTTTCTGTGGCCAGGCTGAAAACCAGTAAGCGATCTATAGTACTTGCAGAGTAGCCCTTCAAAACCCTGTACTGATACTGGCTGTGAGATGTAACTAAGTAATGACCCATGCTAGAAAAAGGGAAAGTTATGTACAGCAGCTTGCCCGGTGCTACATATACTGATGTTTGGTTGCAAAGTAATTTTGTTTGCTGCTGTTTTAGAGATATACGTGTGACTTCTTCTATTTGACTGAATTTTGATGTGGAATAAGTGTGTTAACATTGTGATAATGTTTATTGACAGGCTTATAGTTGTGGTTAGAATATGGACAGAGATAAGCAGATTTGAAAATAATGAGGTTCCTAGTTAGTAGGATTGAGGGATCTTTAGTTTTGATTAAGCTTAATCTCTAGTAAAATACCAACTTTTTTGCAAGTGAAAGGAAGAATTTGCTCTCTAGAAGTTGGATACAGATGCTGTCATTATTTGTTTAAAGGTGTAGCATAGCTTCTACATGCTTATAGTAGTTGAGTTTGGGTTGCATCACTTACATATTCAGAATTGGCAGTTTTAGAAAACTTAAGCACAATTTTATAACCTTTGAAATAGTTCTTTGCTTATGTGGCTAGAGGTGATAGTCACGTTATGAGCCATCCAGATTTTTCTGTGGTTTCTTTTTTTTTTTTTTTACCAGTTCTACAGAAGGAACCAAGCTGATATCTACCCCATATAATAACATGTTAAGATTTAGTTACCAGGTCTACAAATAATAGATGTTTAGTTTGAGCACTTCAAAAATAGCCTTTCTTCATGATTTTGAAAGCTTTTTCCTGAAAGCCCAAGTAACAAAAATAGAAGCAGAGCAATGGCTGTAAATGGTTGTATGAAATTAAAACCAAAACCAGGCAGCTATATACTGAAGTCAAGCTTGTGTTACAGAACATTTACCTTGTATTTCATTGCTCTTCCTGCAGCTTGTTAATTTAATTGTTTTAAGGGGGGGGAAGATGATGACAAACATAACATAGGCTATATCTGGTCTTTCATGGGGATGACTTTTCAAATTAGGAACTAATGGTTTATATTTTTTGGCTTTACTTTTTCATAGAATATAGATGGAAAATTCTGCAACTTGCATAGCTGCTGCAGCTAGAAAAACACGCATTGCAATATAGCAGGAAAATAGGCAATGATTAATAGCTGCTTTTGATTTGAAAAGCCTGCATTTTTTACTGTTTTCACTGATTCAAAATGAAGAAGAGAAAATACATTCAAGCTCAATTTTACTATGGCTGGAGGGATGGTGGTGATTTTGGTGAAGCCTTGATGGTTTTGGTATTGACTACCTACAGGGTGAGTAGAGAGGTGGATATTTTTAATTCTTTTCTTTCTCTCCTTTTTTTATGCAATGACACATTTGATTTTGTTTGTGCTTTTCCCTGCCTCTGTAGCTAAAAGACTGTGAACTGCTGTAACTGGTAGATGATGCAATGAGAGAGTTCTCATGAGATAGTGCTAATGCAAGAGCTCCTCAAAGAACTATGTCCCAGGAGACCCTCTGTAAGGTGGCTTTCTCCAGAAAACTGAAGAGAAGTATTAGAAAGATTGTAATTCCATGAGCAAAGCTTTAGCACTTGGATTACATTCCTCTTTTGAATTAAGACTAGGGTTGGTAAAGAAAACCAACTTAAAATTTCTTTGAGACCCTTCAGCAAGATAACAGACTAATCTTTCTTTAAACTTCAGAGATACTATGAGGCATTTATGGGTTTTTTTATCAATTCAGAGTTGATGACGTACTCTTAAGAATGCACAGGTTTTTTTCCTTGAAGGTTCATCACGTGAGTGTTCCATATAATTATGGATGCTGGTAAATAGGGGCATGTTCCTTCTGGAGCTTCTCCATTTGAACTTAACAGGAAAATAAATCCGTTGATAAGGACTTAAATATTTGTTAACTACTTGTTGCTACTTAGGGGTAATGGCAGAAGCCTTCTTTTGAATGCTGAGGGATACCCCTCAGTTTATTTTGGGTATCAGGCAATGATTCCCACAAAAGGCTTGCTGAGGGCCATGTTCTTCAATCTACTAAAACTAAAATATATGCACAACTTACAGTTGTGTTTTAATACCTACACACCTAAATTTTAATGCTTCTCTTTTTGATTATACACACAAGTAATTGAAAGTATTGTAAAATAATTCAGAAGTGTAGGTGTTTGAAGAGTTTTCCTACTGTGGGCTGAATAGGACTTTCAAGTAATTCTGGAAGATTCCACACAGACGGTGTGTGAATGTGAAAGTGGTCAAACTGATCTGTGTTTGCTTTGTCTTCATTTGCATCAAGCAAGCATGACCAGCCTGTACTTTCATGCAGGCATACGCTAACATTCATCTTGGACCATCACTTGAGCCGCAGGAGCGGGACGGCTGCTACCTGTATGGCAGAGGTTGTGCTGGTGAAAGGCTAGAGTGATATTTTTTTCCTCAACAGGAAAGTGTAGGTAGTCTCCCAACTACCTTTTCTTATTAGAATTTATGTAATTTCTCACTCAGTTTTGTTTTGTGTTTGGTTTTTTTTTGTTTATTTGTTTTTGTTGGTGATGGTTTTGGTTGGTTTTTTTTTCTTTCTTTGTTTTCTTTTCTGAATATTGCAAGAATTCCTAGTGCTTATATATATTTTGTTTATCTCTTCAAGGTTGTGCTTGTAGATAGCTTCCCCACAAACTTCAATCTGAAAGAGTTGTTCTAACTAGTAGTTACATTTGCCTTCTGGTGTCCTTCTGGAAAGATGTCCTTCTGGTTTAAGGCAAGAGATTGAGGGTTTGCTTTGATGTTAGTGCCATTGTCAAGTTAAGTAGTAGTAAACTACTAATAGATCGATTCCCTGGTCTTGAGAGTCTGTCTCTGGAATTTGAGATATTTTTGGTTCACTTTGCATGCTCTCATGGGGTGAGATTTAGGCTATATGAAGGAGTAAAGTGGTGAGGATATATAATGCTTATTTTAATTCCAGCTTTTGGCTGACATTTAAATTTCTAGACTTAAAGACAGAGTTGTAAATGTTGAGGAGGAAGAAAAAGCATTTTCCATCTGTGCCAGGCTTATGCTGGCATGCTTCGTATTGTAAGCATGTTGATCCTGTTGTCTTCCATAATCATACAAGAAACTTTAAAATGCATATAGGTGGAACAAAAATAATTTATCTTTTTGTTTAATTCCAAAAATGATTGCTTCAATTTGGGATTGTATGAAATGCTGTTTTAGAAAGTTGCTTTTAGGGATAAAGTAGCCCATCCATGATCCTTTGCTACTTTAAACTTCCTGTTTCAGTTTTTGGTAACTTTGAATGCTTTCTTTATTCTACCATTTTTTCTGTGCTGCTGTTCTCCCTGTCACCCCTCCCCCAGCATATTTTCTGGAATTTATGTTCAGCCTTTTTTGTGAGGCAAGGTATATGATTTATTCTAACAAATGCGATATGAGCAGGTCTCCTGTGTTTGTATGAAATATTCTTTATTTGCAATAAGAAAAGAGATGTTATTTCCCAGAAGAGTTGGGCTTACTGTGGGTGTTTCATAAGCACTATACCCAAATAAACCTTTTTGTTCCATCATCATCCCTGGTAAAAAACAGCAAAAAGAAGTTGGATATTGCCCCAAGAATAATATATTCATCTTGTGACTGTCCTCTTTTTTCAAGCACAGATAGGTTGAACTTGTCATAAAGTGGGTGAAAGAAAAAGTGTAAGTAAAAACATCAAGTCACTCTAACTCTTGAGCTGTACAGTGCTTTACAATAGTAGGTTCGTATTCAGGGTGTTTTTGAAAATCTGTTGTGTAAAAAAGAAAAAAAATCTCAACATCTGTGTGAATCATCCAATAATAACAATCTAAAAGATCTTAAAAATGTTTATCTGATAGCAGAATGTCTTAATTACAATACAAGGAAATGATTAACAGAAAGCTAACAAAATTTGAATAGTATGTGTTTATAGAGCAAACAACTACTTTAATCACAAGGTATAAAGAACATTTATTTTCCAAATTGCTTTTCATATACATGAAAACTCACACCAGCACCCCTTAGGTATGTGATGGTGCAAACTTTTGTCCCTTGTGATAGAGAATAGGTGAAGGTGGGGGAACAGATAGTGAAAATAGTGACTTCTAGTGTTATCTTCTGATTGCTTTGATATTTCAGAGTGACCTGACACTTTTTCAGAGCATTGCTTCTCTTTTTGGTGATGGTAGGAACTCATGGCCTTTGGAGCGTTTGAAAGCAATCCAGTGTTATGGGAAAGAAACTGAGATTTAGGATCAAATCTGATAGAGGACTTGTGGATTTGTCAGTATCTACTAGGTTTTTATTTGTTTTAGAATGCTATGTTAGACCAGACTGTGCGGGAAGAGTGGAGCCTCTTTGAAGAGAATCACATGGTGACCCAAGGAGCGTCTGGAGCTAGATTTATTAAAATGTTCAAGACAGGGATGTGATTTAGTATTGTCTCAGGACCAGTCTCAGCCTTAGATAGTAGGAGGGGTCCTGGAAAGTTAAATTTTTAGTCTCCTTACCTCGCTCCCACTCCAATAAAACTGAGTAGGGATAGATCTTTTCAAATTGAGATGGCACAGAGGAGGAGTGCTTCGCTATTGTGTGATAATTCAAAGGTTGTAACTCTCATCTGGAAAGTGGAAGTTCAAATCTACCCCTGCCATTACTAAATGAACACACAGCCAAAGGGTTATAGGTGGGTATGTTTTCCTCTTGTGTTAGAGGTATGTGTTAACATGTGGAGACTCACGGAAAGGAAACCATAAGGTAACTGTCATGATGAGTGGTTAGTACAATCCCATGTTCTGAAGGAAGGGGCTGGTGTACCTTCCCTTCCCACCCCGATTAAACAGCCCTGTGAGCAGACCCTAGCATTTAGGAACATCTGCTTGGACTTGATTGTGAGAATTCAGCAGAAATTAGACTAGGGTAGACATTGGTAAATGCAGAATGGGTGTGTGGAATGTTTTTTCAAACCAGAAAATAGTGCATTTTTAATTTAAGCACTTCATGGATTAAGCAGAAGATGAACAGAGGCTTTTGGGGGGGTGAATGAATAGTGATTTTTAGACTCGGGGATTTCAGTTGTGCCTAATTCTGGCTGAATTCTGCATGTGAGCACTCTGCTGAAAATGTTAGTCACTGCTGTTAATCACTAAATTGCCTTCTGGATTTTGGGTAACAATACATTAGCCTAAACCTCCGTGTTCAAATGCAATTGCTGTCAAGATTGCCTGAATGCAGCTCGGTAAAATAATCTTCAAATGACGCTCAGTCGTTTAGATTTTCTAGATTGCTTCTCTTGGTCAGAATGTTAATATCTTTTAAATGTATTCATAGGTAAAAACATCAGAGTTTTATCGATACTCCCGGCAGCTGCGACATGAGGTTGACCAAGCCATGAATTACTTTCATAGCGTTCACCAACAGCCTTTGATGGAAATGAAATCGAACAAAATTCGTTCTGCTAAACCCCAGACTGCAGTATTTAGAGGAATGATAGGACACAGTATGGTAAACAGTAAAATTCTTCTTTTGCACAAACCAAGGGTCTGGTGGGAACTAGAGGGTCCTCAAGTACCTTTGCGACCAGACTGCCTTGCCATTGTGAATAACTTTGTGTTCCTACTAGGTGGGGAAGAACTGGGGCCAGATGGTGAGTTTCATGCTTCGTCCAAAGTGTTTAGGTATGACCCGAGACAGAACACTTGGTTGCGAATGGCAGACATGTCTGTTCCACGTTCTGAGTTTGCTGTTGGAGTTATTGGGAGGTATGTTTATGCAGTGGCTGGGAGAACCAGGGATGAAACGTTTTACTCAACTGAACGGTATGATATTACTGAAGATAAATGGGAATTTGTGGATCCCTATCCAGTCAATAAATACGGACATGAAGGGACAGTGCTTGGTAACAAATTGTATATCACTGGCGGAATTACATCATCTTCAACTTCTAAGCAAGTGTGCGTGTTTGATCCCAGTAAAGAAGGGACGGTAGAGCAGCGAACAAGGAGAACTCAAGTGGTCACGAACTGTTGGGAGAACAAGTGCAAAATGAATTATGCAAGATGCTTTCACAAAATGATTTCTTACAACGGTAAGCTTTATGTCTTTGGTGGTGTCTGTGTGATCTTGAGGGCCTCCTTTGAATCTCAAGGATGTCCTTCTACAGAGGTTTATGACCCAGATACTGATCAATGGACTATATTGGCTTCTATGCCAATTGGTCGGAGTGGTCATGGTGTAGCTGTTCTGGACAAACAGATAATGGTTCTTGGAGGCCTTTGTTACAATGGTCATTACAGTGATTCGATTCTCACCTTTGATCCAGAGGAAAACAAATGGAAGGAAGATGAATATCCGAGGATGCCGTGCAAGCTGGATGGCTTACAAGTCTGCAGCTTGCACTTTCCTGAATATGTTTTGGAGCATGTTAGACGCTGCAGCTAAAACACAATAAACAACCCAGTGAAATGCAAAAAGCTGTACCTGATTTGTCTAAAAATACAAACTGATTGAATCCCGTCAGAGACGTTACTTTGTGTGTAAGAACAACTGCTAAATGTGTAAGAGAAATGGGATGTACAGGGAGTGTACTTTCCAAGTTCGTTACAAAAGCCAATAGTTGGTCTGATACTGTAAAAGCTTTGTTTTGTCTGGTGGTTTTTGTTGTCGGTTTGTTTGGGTTTCTTTTTTTTTAATTTATTTTTTGTTTGGTTGTGGGTTTTTTTAGCAAATGTAATTGTAAGTAGGGGAAAGAAATACCTATTTTTTGAGTGTGCTTTTTTTTTTTTTTTGGGGGGGTCACATTTTATGTCCATAATACTACTACTATGTTTTTTTTTTTCATAATGGCCTTTGTATCACTCTGATTCTGAAATCAGCTGAATTTGACAAACTGGAAGGAAGAGAAGAAAGACTTTATTTTCATTTTTTTGCTGATCATCAAAATAAAACTCATCATCTGTACTAGGATACAACCATGTATAAAATAACAAAACTAAACCATTTCTGTATTTTATGTTGTCTCGTGGATGCTTTTCCCATTAATTGCAACATATTCTCAAAGCTCTGCTGGGTGTTTTTGTTTTCCCTTACATATGTTGAAGAATAATCTTAACCCCTTTGCATGACCTTTTTCCTGGTTTTCTATAGTAGTACCAGTATGTCTGCCAAAATGCAAATGACACATTTTCTACTAAATTGAAAACAAAACATTTTTATATTCAAAACACTATTTCTATGCTGCCTTCTATTGTCTGCATTGTGTTCGTTGTTGAGTAAAGAAATATATGCACACACATGCATACACTGTAGAAACTATATATAAATACATCTTTTTAGGTGCAGTTACAGTATTATATTTTAACTAGTGCACAGATTCAGCCATATCTGTTTAATTTAAGGTATAATACTACCCTTCAATGAGCTAAATAATTCAAAGTTCTTAAGTAACTGGAGGCCTCGTTTGGTATTGAAATATCTTTAGTATGTACTGATTGATTCAGTAACTATGAACTCTTTATATTGATGTTACATAAAGAACTGTTGATAACTTGTTATTTTATAAATTATTTTTTAAAAAGCAAACACATCTTACCCGAGTTTCTTTTATGTTTGAATGTGTTGCCCAGTTTTCTTTTTTTATGAAAATGGAAAGTGTCAGTCAGCAAATGCTCAGCACTGTTTCGACCCCAGGTTATTTTCAGAGCTGGATATACTACAGTTTATTCTGAGTACTTTGCTTGTACTCACACTTCAATATGAGCTTTTTATGCTTGCATTGAAGTGGTATAATTTATTATTTATTCTTTTAATTATCAACTGCTGTGTTTTGAAAATGTGGAGTTAGGTGGTTGGATGGTTATTACCATTTATGTTTTTTCTACAAAAAAGCCTACACAACTATAGCTACTGACTTTGGAGTGCTTGAATCCAGATGTGTGGTCCAAGAGGGCTTTGAATAACTCCAGTGTGTTAACTTGCAGGTATTACTTGACAGTAGATGGGTAAGAATTATCTGCCAAGGCATAAAATGTAACAGTAACTACATTCTGATTATCTTTCTGATGTGAAATTAGCTACTCCTAGAATCCAAAGGAGATACCTGGCGAAGTTGGAGGCTCACCTTTAGTTCAGATGCGTAGGGGCAAAATGCTGAAACACGCACCTGCATATCCTGTAAAATCTTACACTGCTGTTTCACTTTAAGCAAGAGACTTTACTTTATGTGCAGCAATTCATTCAGCATCTTCCAGTCAGAAATCACTGTAGAAAAGGAATGTACAGTACTCAGGGAGTTCAAAAGAATGCACTTACAAAGGGACCAAAATCACCCTAGATTTCCTATGTTAAAAATAACACCTACTTGCCTAAACTAAGTTTGAAATAATTGATAGAAGTTAAAATGATGCTTAAAACTCTTCATACTTGTATTTTGATATTTTTTGTAGTAATTATGTTCTGAATTGAGATGTGAGAATTTGGAGCTATATGGCAAGTTGGCAGATATTTGGGGTTTTTGTTTTGTTTTGGGTTTTTTTATGCTAGAAAGATTTATTGAGTATTTTCTTTCTGTATGTTTTAACAGAAGGAGAGAATGTATGCCATCCTAGTTGTAGTGATAAGTTGCTTATACTAGTAGTGACTGGACCAAATACTGACATTCAGCCTTCCAATGCAGACTAGTTTGTGGTTAAATTTAGGTCTTTTTTTTAATTAAAAGTTCAGTTTACTGAATTAGAAATCTAATTTACTTTGTTAATAGCTTAACTTAAAGCCAGTGTGGCTTACCTCAGTTTCACTGTTGAGACTTGTGTGTATGTTACCCTGGGCACACGGGTGCAGCGATAAACTGACTCCAGTAGGTGCTGGCTGTGTGCAAGTAAAAAGGTTCTGTTGTACACAGTGCATGGAATATTTGGGACAGTAAAAAACCCAAGGTTTCTAAAATTCTAAAAGGTTTTATTCTTTTTGTCACCAGCTTATTTCTCAGTAAGTTCATGGGGCAGCAAAAAACTAATCCTGCTTCAGCAGGCTTTCATGGGTGTGTTACGTGTAGTACAGAATACTTTTATTTAGGGCCAGTCTGGGAAGAGGGCACTGTTCTGGATATCTGGTCTTCCAAGATTCAGGTGTCGTAGAGACATGGCCAAGACTTGATTAAAAATAATGGTAAGGATGAGGGTGTCTCAAGTTATGGTTTTGAGTCTGCATTTAAGCAACTTCTGAAGTTCTACTGTGTTAAGCAACTGCCACTGAAGTAATTGGTGAGTATTAACACTTGAAACACGAACCAGATCATTTTTAGGTGCTCTGCTTTTAAGTTTGTTTTTCTTGTCAGGTGCCCAGTTCTGAAAGATATTGTTGAGGATTGTAATAGTTAATTTTTTTTCTGTGAAATTCTAACTTGAACTGTTAAGTTTCAGCTTCCCTGAAGTTGTCTCCATTGAGAAGCTGACTGGGAGCATTAGGAATGATTGGAATTTGCTTGGGTTTAGAAGCTGTGGGGGTATCTGGAATGTTTTATTTCACATTTCTACCATGCTTTTATTGTTTCAAACAAATATAAATTTAGCTTACATTCTCTTTTCCACTGCAGTGGAACTTTTGAGGCAGTTATTTTTGTTACTTTATCTATCAGAGGGATTTTTTCTTTTTCTGTTTTTTTAATTGAAAGCTTCTGTTTGTGTTTGTTTTTATTATTTACCACCAGATAATTCAGTATTTAAATAAAAACAAAACTAAGATGGCTAATAAGAATTGCCTATTACTATCAAATTTTGACTATGATCAGATTAAGATGGAGTTTAAAAACATTTAAATGTCTCATTTGTCAAGGAAGAGGTAAGTTATGATGTTTGATTACTGGGGGGAGTGGGGAGTGTCTTTTATCCCCACCCCAACTACTGTGGAATACCAGCAAACCTATTCTCACCCTATATTGTAAAATTTAACGCATGACCTGCTTTTAAACGGCAAGTGTACTTGCGTTTTCTTAAAAAGGTGGACATAGTGAGTTACAGTCTATGTTTTTGGTGTGGCTTTGGTTTTGTTCTGGTTTTGGTTTTGCCTCCCCCCTCCACCCCCATTTGTAGCAAAAATGTTTCAGCTTCGTGTCTCTGTTCCGCAGCTGGCTCCAGGAGGAAATTTTGGTTTCCACTGAGCCAAAATGAACAGAAAGCATAGTGCTCCTGTAAAGAGGTTGGGCACTGCTGGTTCCCGTCCTGCATGGTGTTACATCTGGTTTTAGGGCACAGATAATTCTTTTCAAAGTACCGCATAAGGAAAAAATAGCTCATTTTTCCCCACAAAGTGGTGTTGGTGGTTTCATAGTGGGAGGTATTGGGCAAAAAAGAACTTTAGAACTAATTTTTTTTCCCATTGGTTCAGTTGGAGGAAGGCTGTACTTGATTTTACAAAGGCTCTCCTATTTCAGGAAGCACAACTGCTAGCAAGAGGGGCTAGTGACAGCACTTGAGCTACCTGGCAGCCTGCTTTTATGTTGCTTCCTTTTGAAAAGCGTGGCTGCCCTACTTTCTGCAGCATGCTAGCAGTCCCATTATAACTAGCTTGAAGGGTTTGGGACTTCAATATTTTTCTGGTTTCTGAGATTTGCAGCCATTTTTTTTCCTGAGGACCTCCTGCCTTATAAACCCAAGTGCTGTGTTTTTTCCGTGCTGACAATATAACTACTTGCATCAGGGATGAAGCTTCATTTGACGCTCAGGAATCAAAGGATAAAATTCAGCAGGTACAAATTCAAAACATTTTAAAAAGAAAAACATTTGCTTAACTCATTATGTCCATTCTTTTGCAGCAAGAGGGTAAACGTTATGGGGAGATGCTAACAGCTCTTTAAAAATAAACTTCAAGCTTGTGTCAGCAGTGTTAAGAGAAAGTCCAGTGAGAAATAGTCACATTTGTAAAGGTATTTTGCCTTTTTAATATATATTTTTCCTTACAAAAAAAAAATAGTGAATCGGGCCCCTGCTTCTTCTAACACTTCAAATGCGTACCTCACGTGTGTGAAGTCCAATATAAAGAAAACTGTAAAGTACTTAAAACATAAAAGTGCAACTGTTACTAGACCTGTGCTTAAGTGTTTATAAGCTTGGAGACATCAAAGAAAACATTCATCCTGTTCTTCCATTTATAAAAATACAGCTGGTGAAGTTGTTGGAGTAAGCGTGGCCCATCGCATGTGGCAGGGCTCACTGAAGAAGAGTGAGAAAGAGCGTAAACTGGAAAGCACATGTAGTCTATTTAAATCAAAACTTGCCAGTGTCCTGTAGCTAACATTTTGAGATTTTAATGTCTGTAAAACAATCTGCAGCTGCTTAAAATAAATAGTAATGGCTACTTTTGCATCTGTATTTTATTTTTTTTGAAAGTTGATGAGTAACTTTAAAATTTCATGTGGGTAAACTTCATAAAACATAATTGTATGTGGCAGGTGGCAGAAAAACTGACTTGTTTTGAGCACAGCTTTTCTGGATTGTCCTCTACTATTTTTTACTTTTTTTCACTTACCGAATTTCAATTAAGGTTTATATAGTCTTTTAAAAACAACTCTCAAAGATCAATTTCAAATACCTTTGGACTGATATGAAGTTGGTAGCTGGGGGAAAACCACTTCTATTTATGGATGGTAGTTTCTATTTATGGCTCTTGTAGAAAACCTTGTAACAGGTCTAAAAATCCAGTGTTAAGTTGGACTGTAAAGTTAGCTATACTTAGGGGGTTTTTATTACCTCAGTTGGACCCACCTAACTTTTATGTCAGTTCTGGGAACAGGTGAAGGGAAGAGTGAGCTATGTTTTTATTTTAAATAGTTTTCCCTATATATTGTTATTTTTGTAGATATTTTTAAAGTAAATTATATGCTGGAGATTGCAATTCCACTGTCACATTCCACTTGATTCTACTGTACAATATCAGATTGTTTGTATTGGAAAGAATGTATTTGATAAGTATTTCATAAGTTATCAGGAAAAGTTATTTTCAAACTGTGCTGTGTTTGTGTCTAACAATTGGAAATGCTTTTCCTATAGAAAATTAAAATTATATATAGGACCTCAAATGTACATTTGGATTAACTGTCTAATGGTTACCCCAGGGCTGCTGTAAACTCTGAATAATTTAAGAATTGCCTCTTTTTAACTGTTTTAAAGCCTTTTTTCTTGTCTTTTTTTT
>JAAGNO010007661.1:0-11691 GCA_033439905.1 Ceryle rudis | reverse complement strand
TTGAGCTGCTGCTGACCAGCACCCCCAGATCCTTTTCTGCAGGGCTGCTCTCCAGCCACTGCTCTCCCAGCCTGTACTTGTGTCCAGCGTTACTCTGTCCCAGATACAGAATCCAGCACTTTGGACTTGTTAAATTTCATGTCACTGATGATCGCTCAGTGCTTCCATCTATCTAGAGCCCTCTGCGAGGCCTCTTGTCCCTCCAGAGGTCAACAGCATTCCTGGTGTAGTATTGTCAGCAAGCTTGCTAATGGTGCAGTCAACTGGGGCATGCAGATCTCTGATAAAAATACTGAACAGCCCTGGCCCTAGGACAGAGCCCTGAGGAGCACAGCCAGTGACTGGTTGCCAGGCAGATGTAGCCCTGTTCACTGCAACTTGCAGCTCACTCTCAAGAAGTTCTTGCTGCAGTTTTGTTGTTTACTCACAAGGGTCTTTTGTCAGCACAGGCGATTCTGTGTCGTTACAATGAAGAGAGTCAGAAACACACAGCCTTAAGCCTCAGTAAGGAGCACAACCCCACCCAATACGAGGAGCGTATGCGGATACAGAAAGCTGGGGGAAATGTCAGGTAAGTGTCTAAAGGGTGTGAGTGAGCAAATCTAGACTCTGGCCCAGCTTTGGGCCTAAGCAGTGAGTTTCTGGAGTTTCCTAAGCCCAGCGCTCATGGTAGGGAGAGCACAGGGAGAGTCTGTTGTTGCCTGTGGGAGGCACAGTGGTGCCTGAGGTGTCTGTGGATTAAATGTCTTGATTGATGAGGGCTGATTTCTCAGGGGCTTACAATGCTGGTGGTGTACTGCCCTGCAAAAGCAGGGACCTGTGTGAAAGCCTGGCAAGCGTGGATGTGCTTAACCTTGACCTACAGATGTGGGCCTACAGAGCTGGACTTCAGTCATCACTTGTTGCACAGTGGCATTGAACAGAACTCATTTCCTTGCTTGCAGTATCATCTCTCCCTCCTTGTCCTGTAAGAAGCGGGGATGGTTTGAGAGGGCACAAGAAGCCCTCCATGTTGGTTGGTCTTGCTCCCCTGGGAGGGGTTAGCTGATGCATTGAGGTGGCTTGAAGTAGGAGAGAGGGTTCTGGAACCAGAGGGGGATTATCTTCATGTTCCTGTGCATGTAGGTGTGCATGGTTGTTTGGGCAGCTATGTCTGAGTTCCCTGGCTAGGTTTCTCTACTTTCTTTGAAGGCTGTTTCTTGATTTAATGGCTTCCTCGCAAGAAAGGACTCTGCAGGTGAAGTATCTTAGTGCCTGCAGAGGCACAATACCTCCCAGGGTAGGGTGGGCTCAGTTCTGTCATGCTGCCATGTCTGGAGTGCCTTGTTCCCCTTATCTCCAGAGAGCACATGCTGCCTTTTATGCTTAGCACTGATCTATCTTTGCACACAGGAAAGAATGGGCCGGTGTCTGTTAGCTCTTTTCAGAACTGGGGGAACATCTCTCTGGCTGCCTAGGAGCCTCTCCCACTGCTTGTAGTTCAGTATTTTGCACCCAAGAGATAAGTTGCAAAGTGTGAGCATCAGATCTCTGTGACGTGCCTTGCATCTTGCTTTTATCTCAAGCAGGAGTGGTTGAACTATAAGTTGAATGAGCTTGTGTCTTTCCAGAGTGCACAGAAGAGCCTTTTTGGGTGAGAAGATGCTCAGGTGTTGGAAAGGTGGAGTGTGAGAAACTGTTTCTGTTGGGGCAGTGCTCAGTTAATTAGAAAAGTTTCTCAAACAAAATTGCTTCTTAAGTAGGATTGTGACTTGGGTTTCACAGAACTGGTTGCTGTGATCAGTAGTTAGTAAAGACCAAGTGGTTGATGTGCTGGAGGGAAGGGATACCATCCAGAGGGATCTTGACAGGCTTGAGAGGCCCATGCAAACCCTATGAAGTCCAGCAAGGCCAAGTGCAAGGTTCTGTACCTGGGTCGAGGCAATCCCAAGCAAAAGTAGAGGTTGGGCCATGAGTGGATTGTGAGCAGCTCTGCAAATAAGGACTTGGGGGTGTTGGTGGATGAAAACCTGAGTATGAGCCAGCAATGTGTGCTCACAGCCCAGAGAGTCAACTGCATCCTGGGTCGCCTCAAAAGAAGTGTGGCTACCAGGTTGAGGAAGGTGTTTCTTACTCTGTAGTCTGTTCTCCCAAGACCCCACTGTGTTCAGAAGCTCAGGGGCCCCAGCATAAGAAAGACACAACCTGTTGGAGCTGGTCCAGAGGAGAGCCATGATCAGGGGGCTGGAGCACCTCCTCTGGGAGGACAGGCTGAGAGAGTTGGTGTTGTTCAGCATGGAGAAGAGAAGGCTCTGGGGAGACCTTATAGTGGCCTTCCAGTACGTAAAGGGTCCCTACAGGGAAGATGGGGACTCTTTATCAAGGAGTGTAGTGATAGGGCAAGTGGTAATGGTTTTAAACTGAAAGAGGATACATTTAGATTAGGATATAAGGAAGAAATTCTTTACTGTGAGTGTGGTGAGGCACCAGAAGAGGCTGCCTAGAGAAGTTGTGGATGCCCTCACCCAGGAATTGTTCCATGCCAGGTTGGATGGGTCTTTGAGCAACCTGCTCTACTGGGAGGTGTCCCTGCCCATGGCAGAGGGGTGTGGAACTAGATGAACTTTTAAGAATGGTTCAGGTTGGAAGGGACTTAGGATTCTATGATCAGGAGAAAGTACCACAGCTCTGTTTCCTTGGAACTACCCCCAGTTGATCCAACCAGTGTGCTGACAGAGCACAGAAGAGGCTATTGGTTCTGATCTGGTCTTGCCTGCTGCCACTCAGTTCTTCTAGTGAAATGCAGTTTGCTAGATACCTTGCCAAAAAATAATCTGTGAATTCAAACCTCTGCCTCCTGGAGTTCAACTCAGCATGTACCTCTTACTTCCCTGGCTTATCAAGCTAAGCAGGACTTGAGTTAGGGCAGTGAGACAGAAAACAGCCTTGAATTTGCCTGACTTAATTTCTTCCTCCCCCTTGTTTCTCAAAGCTTCACACAAACATACAGAAAAGGAAGGAGGCTTTGAAGGGAAGATTTGAACTTGGTGGGGAAGTGGGTCAGGCTTTGTGTGCAGCAGCTGAATGCCCCACAAAGAATGTCTCCATCAGGCAGTGCAATGAGATGTGCATGTGTGGGGGTGACTTTGAATGTTTTCTTCCCTTTTGCAGGGATGGAAGAGTCCTAGGAGTGCTGGAGGTTTCCCGTTCAATTGGGGATGGCCAGTACAAACGCTGCGGTGTTATCTCGGTGCCGGATATCAAACGCTGCCAACTCACGCACAATGACAGGTAAGGTGTACCCAGACAAGGGGATTGGCTGCACCCTCGCTCTGCTCAGCAGAAGTAGCACAAACTACATGACCCTGTATGCTCTGCTGTTAGGGCTGAGGCACTTCAGACTGATCACCCAGAATTAGAGGATGCTTTTACTGCTGCCATCTCTCCGCTCCAGTTCCTTGTCAGTATAGTGGGAGAAATGCTGCTTCCTCACAGCCAAGATGCTGTGAAGGCTTGTGTTGGGGAAATTGGCCTTGCAGCAATGATAACGTATGGGAGCCTTAGACTTCATGCTCTGTTCACACACCGGTGTTCAAGCAGTTGGATATGGCTTTAAAGCTTGGTTCCCTATCCTGTCCAAGAGTTGCTTCTAGCAGCCATGGTTCCCACAAATGCCATTGCATTCGGCTCTGATATTTGAAGATTTGAGATAATTTTCTAACATATGATTGGCAGTGGCAATATTGCTGTGAACTTTCATGTAAAGTATTGCCTTGCAGGCTCTGAGGTGAGAATGTAACCCAGTACTACTGCTTTTTTTGGGGGGGGATTAGAATTCCATATCAAGTGATCAACCAAACTATTTCTAAAGATACTCTGAGCATGAAGCTCTGAAACAGTGTCTTCAGAGATGTGCTGCTCTGGCAAGCTGGCCACCTCTGCAGGATGGTTGTAGTTTTCCTTGTCCGATGACTCCAGTTCAGACTCCTGGTTAATACAATCCTCTGTGCAGGCAAGGAGTGCACAGCAGGCTCTCTGTCCCATCCTCTGGTGGGGAGCTGGGAGGCAGCTCTCCTTGCCTTGGCTTTGTATCGCCTCAGCCTTCTGCAGCCTGTGGCAATACCTTCTGGCAGAGTTTTCTGATCACTGTTACGTCTCATTTCTGGGTTAAGCTGCTTGCTTTTGAGTATTTCTAAATAAGTTATTGCATACCTCGGGAGCATGGAAACGTAAAGGATTTAAAGGGATGCACATAAGGTATTAAGATGGTGGTGTTTATTTCCTTGCATTAGCTACTCCATGGGGAAAATAGGTGATGAAAAGAACTCAAAGGAAATAAGCAGTCCATAGAGAAATAATGGAGCTTTCCAGCAGGGTGTGGTCTTGCCTAACAGTGCAGTGTCAGTAGGACTGCCAAGGAAGTCCTGATCTAGGTCTTGCATTGTTTGCCTGCCTCTTTGGCTCGTACTTTGAATTGTCTCAGCTCTGTGAATGGTGGGTTCTGAGCACCAGAGGATTTTTTGGTGCTTCTGAGGGATTTTTCAGATGAGCTTTATAGCATCTTCCCTTTGGATTCAAGCATAGGTACTCATAAAATAGCATGTAGGGATTTTGCTGTAGCTCTGAGCCAACAATTAAGCCTCGGAACCTGTCTCTGCTTGATTTCCAGGTTCATTCTGATAGCATGTGATGGCCTCTTTAAAGTCTTTACACCAGAAGAAGCTGTGAACTTCATTGTGTCCTGCCTGGAGGTGAGGAGAATGCAGTGTGGGGCATGGGTTTGTCAGTGCAGGGGACACAAAATGGAATGACTCTGACTTACAGAAATGTACTTGTGCCAGGGTATTCTCCCTTAAACCTAAGGTGTTCTTATTTGTTTTGCTTCTTCTCCATGCTTGGAAATTGATACATACTTGCACCTACATGCTTTGCTAGGAGCAGTCAGTGTCCTCTTTCCTTGTCCCAACAGGATAAGAACATCCAGATGAGAGAAGGGAAACTAGAAGCAGATGCTAGATACGAAGCTGCGTGTAACAGACTGGCCAGCAAGGCAGTACAGCGAGGTTCGGCGGATAACGTCACGGTAATGGTGGTCCGGATAGAGCACTGAGAGATGAGGTGCGGCAGCAGGATCCCCAGCTTCCGGCGGGTGTAAGGGAAGGGAGAAGTTGGTGTATGTTCATGTGTGGCTGGGGGAAAGAGGGTCCTGCTGGATGCTCTTCAGTGTAAATAAAGTTTGGGTTGTGTTTTTTCTAACAGTTGGCTAGTGTTTTCTAAGTGGATCACCCTATGCGGAAATCTCTTGTGCTGTCAACCCCCCGTGAATGTCTTGGCAAACTAAATAAATCTGTTTGGCAGAGGCGCTAGCAAGAGCATGCATCTGTGGACGTGAACTCTGCCAGTTGTTCCAAACAGTGCAGTTCTGCTCTTTGTTTCTTTGACCTTTGTGTGAGGCCCTGGGAGAGTCTTGAGCTCTTGGGACTCTGTGGAAGCTCCCAGTCAGACTGTGCAGTACCCTAGGCCAGCAGCTTGGGATGCAGTGCAGACTCTTCCCTTAGTGCTGGGAAGGAAATCTTTCAGTTGTGAGGTTGTGTGTAGCTGAGTGATAAAAGCAGCAGTTGCAGAGCAGCAGTGTACCTGCCTTCTGCTTGCAAAAATCATCAGGTTTTTATCCCAGTTATTTATATGGCAAGAGTGGCTGGAATTTGCTTCTGATCTTTACTGGGAAAGTGTTTTCATCAAATGGACCTGCCCAGGCAGTTGAGATAAGGGGAGGCTCTGTGCTTGTCTGTGTGCTATCTGAGGAGCAGGCTTCTCAGGTTTAGGTACTTGGTGCTATTGAGTGTCTAGAATTTCATCCTGTTCCTCTATGAGCTATTGCTGCAGTGAGTCAGTGTGATGCTTTCCAGAGAAAATTTGGCTTAAAACCAAATGGCAGTGTGAAACCTAAATGGCTTGGGCTACTAAAGCACTTAAATTTCAGATAACACAATTTTCCCCATCCTATGGGTGAGATGGTGCAGTGAGGGAGGTGGGCCAGTGGGTCTGTATGGTGATTTCTTGTGCAGCCTCCTTGCTGTGCATGAGAAATGGTGCAGCCTCAGAGAGAGGCAGGCAGGTTGGTGCCATGGTACCTGCCGTCCTTCAGGGTGCCGTGCATACTCCTGCAGAGGGTTGTGTGGCTTCCTGAGCTTTTTCTTATTCCCTGTGTGTCTGGATCTTGGGGACATGATCCCAGATCCTGGACTTACGTGTTTTCTTGACCATGCAAAAGCTATCCTGTCATTTGGGGCAAGTGGCTTGACTGTCTCATCTATTTCTGCTACAGCAGAAGTCAGTCAAAGTTCACGGTCTTATGTAACAGTTAGGCTAATGAGGACCAGACTGCACTAACTCTGCATCTCCTGCAGAGCACTGAGGAAGGAAGTGGGCCTCTGGCATGTATTTTGGGTAGTGCTTTCCTCTGCCAGCGTATTCTGTTCCCAGCCATTCCTGCATACTCTGATGGAAGGTTGATCTCCAGGATGTGCTGAGAGGGAATTGCCCACGTTAGCAACATGTTCTGCTGTTTCTGCTCCTGAAAGCCAGATTTGGAGAGCCAAGACAGAGCAGCACGGAATTTATTCAGTCTGGCAAAAGAAACCCTGACTGCAGATCTCACAAGGGCAACTCCACCCTCCCTTCCCACCTCCCTCTTTTCACAGCTTTTGTACTGGGGAGGGTTGTGCGCTGGGCTGTGAGAGCTGAGCCAAGCGCCCATCTCTCTAGTGCTCCCTCCAGGAGGGCCCTTTTCATTCCAGTGCAAGAGCTGGTGAGAGAATTACCATCTTGTCCTAAATCTATCTTCTCTCCCCCTCCTCTTACAACTCTTCTTTCCTCCCCTTTAGAAAAACTAGTGAAAGGACAACTGCAACTATGAACATAACACATGGTGTTATGGTGCAGTTAATAACGATTTCCATAGAATCGATTGTATTGTCCTTTTTTCAGGGCAAAGGGGAAAAGGAAGCACTGTGGAGCACGTTTCACCTTGCTTGTGAGTGGCCAGCCAGTTACAAAGACAGGTTCAACCCCAGTTTTAGTTGAAGTCAAAAAAACCCTCACATTTGCTTTGATTTCATGGTAGGATGGGGTCTGAAAGAGATTTCCCAAAAATGAACTCTCCCTGCTCAGCATCATCCTGCTGTGGTGGGGAGCTCTGGGACCACCACCCTGGAATTGCCATGGAAAAGTGCTGTACATGAAGCTTCCTTCCCTTGGGACTGAGTTTCTAGCCCCCTCCCAACAGCTAAATTAGCCTCTCAGTAGCTCTGACTTAATGATCTCTTTCCTTTTTGTCTTAAAGTGCACTGGGCTCTTTATATCTTGCTTGCAGAGGACAGCTTACCAGCTTGACAAGCCCAGCTCTCCAACAGTGAGTCTTTCTGTGTCTTCTCAGGTGTGTTTGGTAGGTAGGGAAGGTGGGTGATCTGAGAGAGACTGCCTTGGCTCACAGTCACCTGTAGCAGCTGGGAGAGGCTGCCTGGGCCAAGCTCCTCAGCTCGGCAAGTTGCAGAGGGCTCGTCTCTGCTAGGGATGCTCCTGCCCACCTCCTCAGCTAGGGGAAAAGCACGCCTTTCCTTTCAGAGAGCTTCTTGCCTTTGGGAAGAAATCAGCATTAAAGTACACAGCCACAGGTCCCCTCCTGGATCAAAACCACTCATGAAGAGCTGCAGCAGCAGCTTCACCCAGCTCCTTGAAGAGATGCAACCCGCAGAGAAGGCTAGACAGATCCAGGAAAGCCCTCGTGAGTGAGGTTTAGGGCAAGGACACTGCCTCCCCCCGCTGCCTATGTGCATAGATCTCTCAGGGAAGGTGGGGCTGGGTACATTTCAGGCTATCTCGCAGTGTTTCTGGCACAGCTTGCCTAGTGCTGCGTGCTACTAAGAAATGAGTGTCTCCCTTGCCCCACGCCCAGTCTGCCCGGGTACCTCTTGCAGTCCTCACTCAGGCACGTAGCCCTGTGCCCATCCTCAGCTCAGACGGCTATTGGAGCCAAAACAGGGACCGTATCTGTGCTGCCCACAGCCTCAGCCCTGTGCCACAGCCAGGGGACACCTGGTGTGGAAAACCATGGGACAGCTTTAATCGAATGTGCGGCGTTATCAAGACACTGCTCTGCATTGAAGATAAGCTGTGAAGTATGTTGGTTTCTGCCAGGAACCATTCACTGCTAATACCTTGCAGGGAAGCTAAAGTGATACAAATAATCTACTTTGGGCTGCTGAGAAGCTGGGCAGGGAAATCTGCTGAGAGCAAAACTGAAGGTGTGGGGCTTCATCTCAGGAACCGGTGCCTGGCCTGATGGAAGCTGAGCCCTGCAAAGAAAACAGCCGGCTGCTGCTGCTGTCAGCAGCATTTTCAAAGCTCCAGCCTTGGCCTTTAGATAAAAGCAAACTCCTCTAGCTCCTTGTCAGGCTGCTTTATTATTAATATTACAATATTTCTTTATTAGCATCATCCTTCCTCAATCTTTTGTCCAGGTTTAGATGGCTCTGTAGCGTGAGCAGTATCAGACCAGCCTGCAGCTCCTGCAGCAGCAAAAGGTCTTCCCTGGGCTTGGTGCTGAAGAGGGGAGACCTGACAGTAAATGGCAGAGGAAAGGGTCCAGCCACTCCTGGCACAGGTTCAGCTCCCTGTGTGGTGCCCAGTGCCTTTTCACACTCCCAGCAGAACAGCACTGAAATCGGAGCCACTTTGAATGGTGAGGGGAGACCCTGCAGCATTATCCACAAAAACAGAGGCATACTGCCCAGCCTGGAGGGAGGGAGAGAGGGCTTAATGGGGTGGGGACACATCCTCCAGGCACTGGGCACAGCCTGACAAGAGAAAAGGAGAGTGCAGCAGCCGAGAGCTGGAGGGGCTGCTCACCCCCCTTGCTTCTGTGAAAAGGATGACACAGAGGCCAGTAGGGCAGCCCAGCCGTGGTACATGCTCTAAGTGTCCCAGCAGACCCTCAGTCCTGAGTGTCCTTTGGGCTTGGAACTGGGCTGAGAAAGAGACTCAATGCCCAGCCCTTGATCTGGGGCCATGGAAGGCACCTTCCTGCCTGGAACAGTATTAAGGGGAGCTGGTGTACCACTAACCTGCAGGTAAAGGACTCCAGTGACAGAGATGGTGAAAAGGTCAGTGCCACTTCCCAGCTGGAACATAGTCTCCAAATTGCTGCAGAAGAGGGAGGGGAGAGCTGGGGAGAGCATATCCCTCCTTCCCCTGGGAATGCTGGCCTCCTTCCTTCCTCTCTCCCTGACCCAGGGGTCCTTCTCCCCTGGCTTTGACCTGCTGTACCTGTTGTGCTGGCATTGGGACTGCACGCAGATCAGTACCCGCAGACGATTCCCCCTGCATGACTGCATCTTCCTCCGCTGCTCTCTGCGCACTGGGACAGATGGGAGGGTGAGACCTGTCCCGGGCTTCCCCAGCTGGGCCTTGGGGACTGTCTGAGGGCTCACCTATGTGTAGTGTCGTGGCGAAGGTGTAGTACCCCGTGATGGGGGCCGTGTACTGCCCGCTGGTGAGGTTCAGCCCTAAGCCACGGTGGAACATTCTCTCCCTCTCTGGCTGGGGATAGGGAAAGGCTTGGATTAGAGAAGGAGCCCCTGCACCAGGATGGGTGTCTCTGGGGCAGGATGCTGCAGGCAAGAAGGGGGAACAGCCTTGGCACTTACGATGTAGTAGAGCTGCAGTTCCTGCCGTGCTCTCTGCTCCACGGAGATATTTTCACGTGTCCAGCAGTGGAAGGCTGCTTCCACGCGACAAGGGGACCTGGTCTGTTGGTTGCCTTTACTGCTTTCCTCCTCTTCCTTGGGCTGTTCTCCAGCCTTTCTCTGTGTCTTAATCTGCTCCTTCACCATACCTGACCCCAAAACCCAACAAGGGCTTGGCTTTAGGAAGCTTTTCCTGGCCCCAAGATAAGACAGTGCCTGGCTCTACCACCCAGCCACGTGATCCTTCGTCCCTCCTGCTCCCAGTTTCTGCCATGGAGTCCCCCTCAGCCCCCCTCTCCTGCAGCACTCCCCAGGGCAGGTGGGTACCTTTCAGCAGGAGCTGCAGCTCTTCCAGCACGGCGGGAACGCTGGGGCGGACAGGGGCAGCGCCTCGCACGCCGACTTGCAAGGCAGTCTGGGCTGATCTTCCTGGAGACTGGCTACTGGCCGGTACCGGTGCTGTGCCAGCCCCCGTCCTGCCGCGGGCCCCGCTGCCGCTCCGGCGCCCGGTGCTCCCGGCCAGCAGCATCCACGCCTGGCGGGGATCCACGCCGCTGGCCCGGGGGGCGACTGCCGCCGGCTCCCCGCGTTCCGCCTCTGCCGCCCTCTCCACGGCTGCTCCCAGGCCTGACGACTGCTTCTGGGCCAGCCCCGGGAAGCTGGTCCCGGCGGCCCAGAGGAGCGCCCGGCGCAGCTCCGGCAGCCGCATCTTCTCGCCACCGTTACTGGACGGGCGGCCTTGGCCCCGCCTCGGGGCTTGCGAGTGCGCCGCGGGGCCCGCCCCGCTGCCGGGGCTCGGCGATGCCCGCCGGGGACGGAGCCGCTGCCGAGGGAGAGGCCCAGTGTCCTTTGCAGGACGCGACGACCCCCGGTGTGTAAAACCCTGCGTGGCTCGTGGGAAGCAGCGCAGAGCAGCAGGAGCGGGAGACGGTCCTCCACAACCCGGGGAGCTTCCCCCGTGACTTGCAAAGTTTCTTGGTATGTGTGTTTGATGCTTCAAAAATAATTAAAAACCTAACACAGACGAGATTAACCATCAAATGATGCTGGCAGAACTACAATGTTCCAGAGCAAGTGGTGGGACTGGCCACCAGAGAAGTGTCACCTGGTGCTTGCCCTGTCCTGGGCCATTCTCTGCCACCAGGTACTAGCAGAGATGGGGCAGGAGCACCATCCAGCTCCATCCTGACACCAGGTGCTGGATACTTCACCATGACCCTTGGGTCACTTACAGGGGTTCATGATATGCATCCCAGGAGATGGGGATGTGCAGGATGAAGCACCCTGCCACAGGCCACTGTGACACTCTAGGACACAAAGCATCTAAAAGCTGTTTTATGTCCTGTTACTCCATTCCATGAGGTACTGGAGTGGACCTGATGCTTCGGTGTGGGCCAGCAAGGTGCCAGAGAGCTTTGGGCATCAGGCAAGAGATTCCTCTGGTTCCCTTTGTATTTCCCCATAGTGGATGCCATTGTGATGGGGAAAGGTGCATGGCTGCCAGGCAGCAATGCCAGTATCTGATGGGATAAGACACACATGTGTCTGGGTTGGAAGGGACCTCCAGAGGTCATCTAGTCCAGCCCAGTAGATCCAGTACTGCATTGCCTCGGGTAGGGCTGTCCCAGGAAATGATCATCAAGGCACTCCAGGAGCCTCCTTGACTGCCTACTGCTGGCTGTGTTACTTTTCCAGCAAATGTTGGGGTGATTGAAGTCCCCAGCAGCACGAGAGCCTGTGAGTGTGGTACCTCCTGTAGGTGGAGTAGGAATGCTTTGTCAGTAGCCTCCCCTTGATCAGGAGGCCTGAAGTAGATTCTGACCACAAGGTTCCCCTTGTTACCTTGGTCTCTAATTCCTACCCATAGGCTTTTGACTTGCTTGTGGCTGTTCTTTAGGGAAATCTCCTCACATTCAATCCATTTCTTAACATAGAGGGCAACACCTCCACCCCTCCTTCCCCTCCT
>JAAGNO010007660.1:12107-26993 GCA_033439905.1 Ceryle rudis | reverse complement strand
TGTGTTGTCAGTATGGCAGGTCAGTTGAGGTTCTCAGATATTTCTGGAAAAAATACCAACAGACCAAACCATTATTAAATGCAATTAGTAAATCTGGTATATGTCTGGAAAAGGAGTTCATCTCTCTTAATATTCTTGTGATTTTTGTGTGTCCTTTGCAGTGCTCTGTGCTTAGCGATTTTTATCTTCTCTCTGTTTTTTCCCATCATCTCTTTGCTCCGGGGGTAGGTTTGCTCATCAGGTCTACCACGGATCATTATTAAAACCAAAACAAAATAAAAATGGATTCTGTTTTCTACTGAAGGCTACAAAGTGCGGTTTTGACATGGCAAATTATTGGGTTTCCTTAGATGTGTCAATGACTAACAATAAAAAAAAGGTACCATTAGGTTTCCAGGATTACTGAAGGAATTACATGGAATAGATTTGGGGAGTTAACAAATATACTGTACTTAAGAGTCTGGGGTTTTTCCCATCACCACATCTAAGTATTCAGCATACTTACTTGGGAATCAGAAACTCACACGGCTCTTCCAGTGGTTATTTCATCATTGCTGTGCTTACACCTCAGTGAAAGGACCGTGATAATCTGCAGGGGAACTGCTGGGAATTCTGTGCATGGTTAGCTAATAGATGTCTGTGTTGAGTGCACCAGTCTCCCACCGTCAGAAACTAATGGCTGTCATTTATGCAATCTGTGTTTCCTTTTTTCTAGGCGTACGATATTTGCAAGCAACACTTCATCCCTGCAGATTACACAGCTGGCAAACTCAACCACCAGGCAGGACCGATTTGGTGGTCTCCATTTTTTCAATCCTGTGCCGATGATGAAGCTTGTGGAGGTTAGTGTCCTACAACACCAGCATCACCGTAACCACTGTAGCACAGCAATCCAATTGTCATCACTGAGAATTCAGCTTGATGAAAGAGGAGATCTCAGCTTGCAGCTTGTCTGATACGGAATAAGCTGCCTCTAGTGATAAGAGGGTGGTGCAGTCTCTGTTAGAAGGGCAGCTTGAAGAGACAGAGGCAACTCCTTCAGTCTCGAGGCTCTGAAGTTCTTCACTGAACTGCCAACAGAGGTTCTGTTTATAGTGATCATTTCAGACACACCGGCAAGCCTGTTACTAACAACTACTGACAGCTTAAACAGAATCATCTGATGAGTGACAGAGGCATTTGATTGTTACCAGGGTAGAAATAGAAGAGGACCCTGAGATGAAATCTTACTGTCTTGTGACTTTTGGAACAAAATCAGTGATGTTTGTTTCCCCGTTCCAGATGATTTGTCTGGAAGTATTTCCCAGCCTTAAAGGAAGTGTTAAAAGAAGATTTTACATAACTCTTCAGATGTCTTTTCTAACCATACTTTCTTTGGCTACATCATGCAGTTTCTAGTAATACTGCAACACAGAGCAGAATAAGAAATAATCTAATAGAAGAATTTATCTGAGCCTTCGAAGTAAAGGTCACACGGGAGAAAAACCAGCATATGACTTCTCCTTTTTCTCACCTTCCCTCATTATGTCTGACATTTCTCAGTTACAACTTAGAAACCCTTGTATAAATGAAAATAAGCTTTGCATTTTAGCCACCCTGCTCCCTAGTTTCATGTACTTTGTGTCCTTAAATGCTGTAAATCTTTTTCCTCTGTCCCATGACTAATTAGTTCTAGTATTGTTTTGGTGAAAAGCACTGCAAATACGTTGTGCTTGCCTTTTGAACTACTGAGACTCAGTTTACTTTTTTTGCTTGTTTCCCATTAAAGTAAGTACTATGCAGTTTCTTGCTCCCTGTCTTTGAATGTATCATTGCCTTCTCCCCCTTTTGAAATGTTTGAACCTTTTGGCTGTAATTAACAGATTTGATTCAGAGTATGGTTGTCTGATGAGGGCTTTGACACTTCCAAATTCTCACTCCTAACTCAAGAAGTTCTCACAAACTTCTGTACCCATGTGGATTTTTATGTTTTCTGGTTCTTTTAATTTGACGTTGCATCCTCTGTATTGTGACTAAATACTCTGGGGAAATGTAAGAAAGGGAGGAATTTTCTAGGTGTTGTCAGAGATAACAGAAATATTTAGCATAATTCTTTAGGCTAACATAGGCTTTGTTGATTTCTCTGCCAAGATCTGCTTGTTGGCAGTAATTCATTTCTGTGGATGAAGTGTTCTATGCCTTGTCTCAAGCCTAAACCAAATCATAGTCTTTAGAAAACAAAACTAAACCTCTGTAATATTTGAAAAAATACAAAAGATATCTATCATAATTTGTAAAAAAACCCAAAACCGAGCAATCCCTGCCTGACTGTCGTGGTCAGTCTCTGTAATTGGTGCAGTTTTTTCACTTGATTTATGAATGTCCTACCCCAGAGTCACTCCAGTTGATGAGCAGCATTTGAAGAACTTTAAAACACGGAGGCTGTGCTTCCAATGACTGGAGCTTGAAAGATGCTGATATGAGTAAATAAACACACTTCTAAAGCTTTGCTTTTGTTCCAGATCTACTGCTGTAAATCAGGATTGACATTGGCAAACACTGTAGAACAACGTTTTCTATGTAAACCAGACATTTCTGTTTGAAATAATCGGGGGAAAATGAAGAGCATCACCAAAACTATGAAAGCTATCACTGAAATTGCCAGTTATCTGTCACGGAAGCTGTCCTTCATGGGTCACAAGTCTTCAGTGCCTTTGAGTCTTATCTGCTCTTTTTGTATGTAGATTGTTGCTCTTTTGCTCAGAAGCACAAAGCTTTGAGGGGATTTATTTCTCTAATAATCCAAAAGACTTGTGCTAATGTTTCAGAATCCTGAAGTGTATATTAAAAATTCTTTCTCAAAACTACTGCAGTCTTTTCTAACTATCTACATTTTCTAAATACAATACTAAAGTAAGAGAACACTATTTTTTCTGCTGAGGAACAAGCCTTTTCCTCAGCCCTAACAGTGGGGTTTTTTGTTGATCTTACATTACTCATTAGGATAGGTGCCTATCTCTGTGTGACTAAATGGTATGAACAAGGTCAGCCTTAACTGCTTATGTGTAGCAGTTTTCAGTTACTGCACATGGAGTTCAGTTTCAGCACAGATAGCATAACCAGTTCAGCTTCCACAAGTCTCTCTTTTCTTTTCTTTTTTTGTCTTTTGGGGGGGGCAGTAAGGGAGTAGGTATCTAATAAATGACTTAATGCATCCCAATTCCAGTGAAGTGTAGAAAATACTAATGTGACAAAAGACTCGGTTTTGAAGAAAATCAACTTGGAAACGTACCACTCAAAAGCTAAGAGACTGTCACAGAGATAGTTTTAAAATTTTCTTTAGAATTAAAACATCTGTGTCGTGTTTACATTGGGCACAGAGCAGATGTTACAACCCTTTATATCAGGAACTATGTTAATATTCTCCAGCGTGATGCCATCGTGTTTGCCAAGGAAGCAGAGACTGTTTAGCTATAAAGTTTCTTTGTTATGCTGTAATCTCTAAATGTCTTTCCAAAGGATGGTCCCTTTTTCCATCCATACTGCCTGAGTGGGAAAGGGTTTAAAAAAAACCCATCATTTCAAAATGTGCAAAATGCTGTATCTATCTTTAGAACAGATTTCTGAGTCTGTTACGTAAATATCCATTGAAACTGGGTTTTGCAAAACAGATGTTTTGTGAATTTCTGCAGTAGTGTTCTGGATTACACCTTAATCGTTGCTCTGCTGGGAAATAAGAGAGATTCTGCTCACTAGATGTGCTGACGCTCTCGCTACCTTCCCTCTGCCCAGGTCATCAAGACTCCAATGACCAGCCAAAAGACTTTTGAATCACTTCTGGATTTCAGTAAAGCAGTAGGAAAGAGTCCTGTCAGTTGCAAGGTGAGCACATTTTGATTGTATAGTGTTCAGAAGGTCTGTTCTACAAAACTGTTAATTTTAAGGTGGTAGATTTTAGTAGGTGTAAGAGCACTTTTAAGAATTTCCAGGCTGCTTTTTGTCCAGTTTCTTTTTCCTATCAAAAACATTTTGACAAAACACCCACATTTACCTCAAATTTCCTCAAAGTAGAGGGACTCTAGACATCTAGACTCAGAAGTATTAGGGTTTACAGTTTTTGTTTTTTTTCTTTTACAGTCCTGCGGAAGCCTGGACTGGAGAGGTTAAGCAGCAGCTCATCTTTAGCCATGCTAGAGACAAGACTGCTACCTCTTTTACTGTGAGGCAGTTGGGTGAACCCTCCATGGTGTGTGCTTGTTGCAAGTTTTTCTTAGGATTGCAGTAACTAGACCCATATTAATCTTCATTGCTTCGCAGCTTTGGCTTTATTCTCTAGAGGCACACCCTACTTCCTAAGCACGCTTTTCCTGAATCCATTCAGTTGTGGTCTGGGTAGCTTTATGCAAACTATTGCCTTGAGTTTCATAGCCCCCAGGGGACATTTGGTCATCGAGAGAAGGGCCTGCAATCTGGTAGTTACCAGTAATTCAGCATCTGGATACTGGACTGTAATTCTGCCTGTACTGCTAAATTGCTCTGTGGCCTTAGTTGACTTTTTTCCTGTTTCTGTTACAGTTTTGCAGTATGTAACGTGCAGAATACACGAGGAATTACTGTTGTAAATTACCTTTGGTAGAGGGTAATGCAGCCTCTGTGTCTGAACCATTTTTTGTTTGTTTGTAGAAGAAAAGTTAGAATTCTCTGGGTTAAATATTGAGATAAAATGGCATGAATAATAAATATCTGAAACAGTAGTAGTGTATGAAGTAATACTATAGTTGTAAAGCTCTTTCTCTATTCCTTGTATTTTTGATTTTGATTAAAGCTTGTGTAAAAAGAAGTTCTTAATCAGTTCATTATTTTCTTCTGACAGCACGTAGCTTATCTTCTCATTGATAGCATTGGTGTTTGCTGTTGAAGTGTTCCTGACTTTCCAAACCACGGTTTAGCAGTGAGCAGCAGGGGAGAAGTATGTTATTTAGCCAGGAGTGTTTCTAGTAGTGAACACACGCACACAAAAAAACATTAAGGAAGAACTGCTCTTCTTGTATCCTTCTGGAAATTGTATCAGCAGAATTCTGCTAAAGAAAAGGCATTTGCCAGCTGGCTACATGGAATTCTTTCAAGATCAGTTGAGTTGGGCTTGTAGTAGTTCTACTGTTCTCAATCATGATGAATGTTTATGTGCCATTCCTTGTTTGTGAAATTCATCTTTTGTGTTTTAATACTGAGCAGATAAATCAGATGAAAAATACAGTTTAGAGAGTACCAGAAGTTGATGATTCAATAACTGTCTTCATCCACTTGTTTAATTTGTCTCGCAGTGTTTGAGTGTAGTAAAGAATGGTTTATTTAGAATTCCTTCTTTTGTTTCCGTAGGATACTCCAGGGTTTATTGTAAACCGTCTCTTGGTGCCGTACATGATGGAAGCTGTTCGACTTTTTGAAAGAGGTACTTGTTGGGTTATTGAGGTCAGGGAGTGTTAACAATCAGCACTGCTAAATGTTATGTACCTTCAGAAAAGCCTTAGGATTCCCTCAAAACCTGCAGACCTTAAAGGCTGGAAGTGAATAGTGAACAGCAAACATGAGCCAATATGAGTGGTCTTCATTCTGAAATGGCAGTGTAGAGAGTCAGGCGGTACTACTTACTTGTGTGGGAATTTTCTAGTAGTGGATAACCTTTCTGGTTTGGAGATGACAAGGTGAGTGTAGTGCCTTGTAAAAATATCCTCTGCCAACTGATCAGGAACCTCCTTCTCCATCCCAAGAGAAGTTAATGAAAGTGTTTGAAAATCTCATAATGGGATCATTAGCAAAGTTCTAGAGTTCACTTAGATTGGGCTTGTAAAATAAACCACCAATTTCCAGCTGAGGTAAGTAGTATCAAATGCTGAGTGTCACACTGTGGTACTAGTATACAGGTGATCTGAGCTCAACTATTGCCCCAGAAAACCTCTTTCGATGTCCTCTTTTAGACACAGGAACTTTAGGAACTCCCATCTCTCTGCTGGTCTCTTTTATCTTAATATCTTATTACTGAAGGTAGGTAGAAATAATGATGAATCCCCAAAGAACCACTAAGTTTTTCAAAGCATTGGTAATTGTTTTGAAAAGAAAACAAGCCAATAATGTAATGGATAAAGAGGAAATTGCGGAGGATAATTGCTTTTATTTTGAGTGCACTGCTCATAGTTCTGTGCTACTAAGAATGTCATTTGAAACATTTTGTTTTCGAAATCACTGGGTTTTTTTACAGATGAAAGCACTCCATTATAAGGATTGCACCAAATGTGCTTTAAATATTAAAAATCTCTTTTATAGCACATGGAAGGGATGGTTTGATCTCCAGGAAAAAAAAATAATATATATAAACCACCACTACTTGTTTATCCATCAGCAGATGTACCTAATTACATCTCACAGGGAGAAAAGAGCTAATTTAGTGACTTGAAAGTCAAGAGCATGGATGTGAAGGGGCATTATTCTCTTAGAAGAAGTCACAATTTAAAATAAAGTGTACGGGTGTTCCAGTGTGTGTAAAAGATGTGCCTTTGTTAAGTGACATGTATCATTATGCATATTTCAGGAGACAGTAGAACTTTCAATTAAATACAGAAGAAAAGTCATTGCGATTGTATGTAAAATCTACTGCTTTCTGCCTAAGCAAAGCAATGTTTTGATTTAATCTTTATTCTGTTTGTATTTCATTCAACAGCAAGATATTTCCAAACTTGTTAAAGTTCATTTATGAATTTTTAACTTTAATAAAATCTATTAAAAAAGCTGATTAATGTTTTGAAAAGCGTGATGGCTGACTACTAATTCATACTTGCTGTTGAATCAGGTTAAAGTTTTATCATATTCTTTGTGTTAATTCAAGTGGACACTTGAGCCAGGTTATCATCTATATTAGTATGAAATTGGGTCTCTTTCCTGGCAACACCAAGCACTGAAATACTGTTTCATTGGGTCAGTCCTTGAGTCTTAACTTATACAAAATCTCCTTGGGTTAAATGTGCATTTTTGCATGGGCAAAATACCCTTAGTGTGTTAACAGTGATTTAAACAGGGGGCATATTATAAATATTAATGTATGGAGGTCTGTACTGCTCTGTTTTTAGTGGCAAAAGCAGTCAAGTTTCTGTGGAAATCTGAGGTACAACCCTTGTTTGCCCTTTTACTGTTTTTAATTGTATTGTAACACAACTGTATACTGGTCAGGCGGCCCCAGTCCCAAGTTTGACAAGCAAAGTGGGACAAATCTGTTGATAAAAGAAGTATGTACATCTGCATCAACTTCCAATGACTTAAGGATTTACATGTGTTTGAATGTTGGGAACTGGATTTCTGTTAGTATTAAGTAAGGTTAATTTTCCCAGTTTCTCAGAGAAATAAAATGCAGTTTAAAAAAATAATAACAGTCAGCTTTAAAGAGTAAAAGGAGATACAGAGAAATTATTACTTCATACAGAAATTCCACTGAAGTTGTTGCCTTTACAAGAGATTTTGAACATTTATTTCTAAGATTCTCTGATCTTAGGGGTATAAATTGCATAGGCTGTGTCTGCCAAGGTTTTAGACACCCTGAACACCTGTACGCATTGAGCACGGAGGTTACTTAACAAGTACCTCTGGGGTTTGTTTGACTTTGTGCTTTTTATAGGCTCTGCAGAGAAGTGCACTGCCTTTTATCAAAATGTGCATTAGGAATGTGCAGTAGAGGTGCATCTGCTTTCATCACAGTATAAAGCACATGTTTCCAGCTAAAGAATGAGGTGAATATTAACTGTGACAGTGTGGCAACACAGGATTTGTGTTGTTATAGGCACGGACTGAAGTAGAAGCAACAAATTTCTGATAATTTGTAAAACCAATAGTTTTGCAGTTTACAAATTTGACTGCACCTGCACAATCTCCTCAGGTCATTCTATCTGCCATCTGATGCGGAGGGGTATTCTCTGGTGAAAGCTGCTGTAACTAAGCGCGTTACTCAGCTGCTACTCCCCAAGCCTGCCTTGTCCATCAGCTGGGTACCAGTTGCCTCCTGGCTATTGTAGAGTAGGGGTAGCTCTGTCCTGTGCAGCATTCAAAACCTGCTGCTGATCTTATGAAGCTGAAATTCAGATCTTTCCTTACTTACACTATTCAACTGCTCTTGAAGAAGCTCTCGATTCTTCATCGTGTCCGATTGTTCCTCTAGTCTTTCTGATAAGTTGAGCACAGTAGCTGTGGCTCCATCAATAGTGTAGTGATCTATATTGAGATGCAAGAGGAAGCCAGAAAAATGGGAAGCAGAGGCCTGCAGGGCTTTTATTATTTTTCTTTTTGTGAGAGATTCAGCTTTATACTCCAGCACGTGTATGCTGACTCCAGGTTTTGTGGTTCTGAAACGTGCAGAGATTTCTGTGAAGAGCTGCACCGGGGTGAAATAACACTCTGTTAATTATTTATAAGTGGTGCCAAGTAGATGCGGAATCTTCTCTGTTCATCAAACTGTCAATCTTTTCTCTAGGAGATGCATCAAAGGAAGATATTGATGTTGCTATGAAGCTTGGGGCTGGGTATCCCATGGGTCCATTTGAACTGCTGGACTATGTTGGGCTGGATACCAGTAAATACATTATAGATGGTACTGCATGCTTATTTTCTCCTATTTTCCCCCTTTTTAGCTAAATTGTAGATGGATGTTCTAATGAAAATCTGACTTAATTAGTTTAAATTGAGTGTTTCTGGCGTAGCCTTTTAACTGTTGAAGAGAAAGGAATGAGAATTCATCTCGGAATGCTGTAGGAGTACAGTGTTTGTACCGTATGCCTGGACCCTATGTACATGGGGACAGAATGCTGGTGGTTTTTCTGACTTCATCAAGTTCCAGTGGAAAATAATAAATAATAATAATATCAGGGGAACTTTATATAGTTAAAAAGAATCGGTGGGAAGAGAGATATGTCCTGGAGGTGAGAAATTCTGATGAAAACAGCAGATGTTGAGACTCACTATTCTTTTTCTGCCAGCCACGTTTTCATTGTCGATTAATAGGAAACACAGTAAATACTTCAAAAGATGCAAGTATACCATCTCCCTTTCACTTCAGTTGATAAGTGGATGAATGTCAGTACAATAACAACAACAAAAAGACATAATTGGTGACAGCTTGTTGATGGTTGTTCTATTATTTTGAATGAACAGCTTAAATATTCTCTGAGGCAGAATGTCACTTTCAAAATGGCATCTTCAGTGAACCCTCTTTTGGTTTTAGGCAGTTCTGTGGAATAGTGTTACATTGTTTTAACTGGCCGTGTCTTTTGCAAATAGAAATGAATTTTGGAATTTCTTTCCACTTGCATTTCTTTTTACTGTGGCCTTTGTTGTACTTCCATGTACTTTAACTATATTTTAAAAGTTCTCCTTAATTTCCTTTAAAGTATTGAAAATCCTCTGTCTTGGACATTATAAGGTGTTCAGAGTAGACTACGCCTGAAAACTAATTGCTAGATTTGCTCATAATTAATGCTGATGAGTGCTTTATGAAGGTGTATTGAAGGGTGACAGTGAGTCTAGAAGAAATTCCAAACCTCCTTCAGTTTTCTGAACTCTTAATATTTTTCTCAGGAGATGCAGATCTCTATTATCTTTGCATATAAACAGAACCCTTACTAATTAATCCGCTTCTTTTCTTCCATCAGGATGGCATTCATTAGAGCCTAACAATCCCCTTTTTGCACCCAGCCCACTCCTGAATAAACTGGTAGAAGAAAAGAAACTGGGTAAGAAGACCGGAGAAGGATTTTACAAATACAAATGAACTCCAGACCTTGGGAGGTGTTAAACTCTTTGTGTATGCCACTCAGCATTGCTGTATTACAGGTGAATTCTGTTTAAACCTTCCCAAGGATGGCACAAGCTGCATTTAGTACATAACCCACCTCTGAACTGAGTGATTGCACTAGTTAACTATTTCTCTGGTGAAAGCTTGATTTGGTAGGGTTTTTTTTTTTCTTATAAATCTGAAAAGCTTTATATGTACAGTGCCTTCATGCAAATGTTGATTTTTTCAGGGGCAGGACAAAATGACAAGTGAATTGATGTATTTGAAACCTTATTATATTAACAGGAAAAATCCTAAAAATAACCACACTTTCTTAAAAATAAAATTTTCAGCAAGTCTGTGTTGAATCTCATGGCTTGGCAGTTGATGTACTCGGTTGCAGCCCACAGGGTGGCAGTCTCTTTTCACTCTGGCAAACGTGGTGAAGGATTTTGAACGTCGTGTTGTTTAAAAAAAATATAAATAAATAATCGTGCAATGGCAGGCTGTCACCTGGACAGAAGGTTCCAAATACAGCATTTAAAAGCAGAATGCCTGATTCATGTTGGGATTTTCTGGCATTTTCAATTGCTGGTTGAGGCCTCCTTTTCCTGGGTGCTGTAGAAACAGAATGAAGAAGTAGTTTCCATTCTGAAGGGCCTAATACATAAATTTTGTTTTTATTAACCAAGCTGGGAAGCTGATGAAAGTTTCCGTATGCTTTCCAAAGTCCTGTAAGTTGGCCTTATTTACTGGATATTCATTTTAGTGTCATTTTTACACACCACACTACTCCTGTAGTTGTGTACTTTGGGGGATTGAAATTGAAGTCTTGTGCTGTGTAAACAAACCGGTGTGTCTGGCTGTGTGAGGCACCTTCTCTTTTGCAACTTGATTTCCTTGGGGCTTAGCAGAGTCTGGATTTGTTCATGGCAGGAGTGCTGCAAATCCTGCCTTTTCTCCAGTTACTGCAGAGCAAGTGGGCATGAGGTCTGGAGTTCCAGTTCAGCTGAGTAGTAGTCTTCTTTTACTTTGTGTATTTTGGATCTGCAAACTGAGTGCTTATATATTTTTTTTATTGAGTAAAGAAATTGCAGATAATCACTTAACTCTTGTCTTTTCCTCCCTCACCTAACATCTAAATCTGATTGCATATAAAGAAACTGAGGCTGACAGATGGTAATTACTTTGCACACAATCATACAAAAAAATTTCCCTGAATAGAGAATAAAAATTGTTGGTTTATTGGCTCCTGGCTCCTAAGTAAAGATCTTCTGATTTTGAGTTGCTTGTCTTGAAGGAAGGGTGTTAAATGGTACTGTAGATGGTCTCTTTCCTTTAGTAATATATTGAATTGCTTTTCCTAAAATACATTCCACCTCCTGCATCTGAAGTCTGTTTCCCTTGAAGGTGCTCAGTGCCTGTAATTCAGTGTAGTGACTTTAAAGTGCCACGTGGTGAAGTCAGCTTCCGAACTACGGTTTTCTGTAGTAAATAAAAATGGGAACATGGATTACTCTTGTGTCTTAAAAAATGCTATTTGTTTTTTACAAAAACATTTAGGCAGAGTTAACTTGCCTCTGCTCCCTTTACTTGGAAGATCATCTTTGGTTTTAATTTGGAAACACTTAGGTTTACAGCAGGGCACAGGCTATTCAATATTAAATGTGCAAAATATTTTTCACTATTACATGTGATATTTTAGGAAAACAAACTTTCTCTAAAACAGTATTTTCCTTTCAGGAGCTATAACAGGTACAGTATGTCTATATGTAATACAAACAAGAAACCTGAAAGAGGCATTTGTAAGTGTGGTCTGCGATTTCAGAAGAGACTCCTTTTTCTCAGCAGCAAATAGGCCATGTGGAGGTACTTTACTGGTGGGTGGGATGGTTTATTTTATTAGCATGCGGAGTGCTGTGCCAGGATGAGCAGAGATGAGGTAAAGGGCCAAAACTTCAAATACTCTCCTTAAATCTAGATCGGATTGCATAGTGGTAGTTGAATGATTGAGGCCACTGTATCAAGGTAAGCCTTTTCTTTGGCTCCTCAGTGAAGAGGCATGGAGGATGTAGAAGTCCCTTCTTTGGTTCAGGATCATGAAGCAGGTTATTAAATAGGTGCTCCTGATTGGAAGAATTTCTGCAGCTTTGACAGTTTAAAGGTATCTAGGAGGCTTAAAGAATGAGTAATGAAATAAAGCAATTGTGTGTCTCCACCTTTCCTCAATAAAGTTTCTTTCCCAACCCTTGCTATGCCTGTGGCTTGATGTGGAGGTACATGAGCCACCTTACACTGCATGTAGTGTTGACAACTGAAGGGGAATCTCCTGCTAGTCGGTACCTTAGACTAGGATGTGGTACATGAGACCTGCTCTCACCAGTCAGCTCTTCCTGAATTTTGATTAATAGGGTAAAAGAGATTGTGCAAAAAAAAGAGAGAAGAGGAAGGAGGAAGGGTGTTTGGTTTCCCTCACTGCCTACTTTTAAAACCTTTAGTCTTTGTTATCCTTTCTGCCAGCAGGCCTCACAGATTTAGAGCGTTTGTCCCACTTTGGTCAAAGCTTTGAGATGTACGCTTGGCACAGCTTGAGGGCAGCTTGACAGCCAACAGCTGAGGAGTCGGATGTGAGCCCAGCTACTGCAGCTGGGAAGATGGCTCCAGATTCAGCATCTGGGTCATTTCAGCTGCCAGACATGCTCCATCTATGGTCATCCTAGCTGCTGACATGGCTGGGGAGAAGACAGGAGCACAGCAAACTTCACAGAGGGAGTTGAAAGCAGAATCTTAATTTGACTGGAGTAGGATGCTCTGCATGAGTGGCTTATGGAGTATGAAGTGCAAGAGGCAGCAATAAAGTCTGATCCAAAGAGGAATTAAACATGTAGCAGTTAAAATTTGGCTTTGTTCTAATAAAAAACCATTCGCCATTAATGGCACACTAATACTTGTAAGTGGGTCAGTAGTAACAGCTGCCTGTTTGTTGAGTGCAGATGTCCTGAAGTTCTAAATCTGCATCTGTGTTTGCAAAAGTCATTGAGCTTTTCCAGTATATTACTGTAGGAGATGCATTTCCTTGGAAGATAACGAATAGCAGCTTGCAGTATGGATTTGAATCTGGAATGGAAAGTGGAGTTTGTCGCTTCCTTCTTCCTTTACTGTGCAGACTTGCAGAACCTTCCCTGGTAGGAATATAGTTGGAAAAACAGCATTGCTGAAGAATTTAATGTATGTTAATTGGCTCTTGATGAAGTTTAGCCCCTAGAAATGAGTAGCTGCCTTGAAGTGAATAGTCGATCTCTGTCCAGATGAGAGTTTTGTGATCCTATGCCTTATTTTACACAGTGTGAAGGAGGGTTGACCGAGCAACTGCATAGAACAACTTGAAAAAGCATCTGTTTTCTTTCAAGTTGGATTGAAGTTGGATTTTTCCTCCAAACCATCTGACCCAAGGGTATTGAAGTGACAATGCAAATGTCCTTCAAAAGCCAGTTGTTCTAAATGGCAGGCTATTGACAAGATAGGAGTTAACTCCAGCATCTAGCATAAGATCTTCAGAGCCATGAGACCCAGTACCACCAGCCCTGTGCTCCACGAGTGAATCAGGCCTCTGAAAAGCATGGTAATGGCTTCAAAATGAGATTCAGAGTTAGGTATTGGCTTTGTTTTCCTAATGCCGTATTTGGTGGTGATTCTTCTCCCGATGTTTGTTCTGTGGATAAGGCCCTTATCCCACTTTCAGGTATCTGTGAAATTTTCCAGGTTTGTCAGTTGATTTCTTCTGTAGATCCACTAACTATAAATGAATCATTGTTTATCAGTCTGGAGAAAAAAAAAAGGAAGTTTGCTGTATAAAGCTACGTGTAGTGAGATGTGATTGTCAGCTTAAAACTGTACTTGTTAGAAAAAGAAGGGTATCTGAAAAAGAGGTATTTCTAGTTTGCCCATCCAGACGGTTGTCTTGATTTGAAAAGGTCTTGTGTGTTTCTGACTTTGTGCCAGGTGTTGGTCGGTAAAGTCTGCAAATGAGTTAGGTGTAAGCTAACTCAGAGCAGCGTATTCCCGTGGGCAGAAAGGGGGGTGCCGGAGGGTGTTGGAACTAGCAAACCATCTGTGATATGTTACGTTGTACTGGGACTGCAGCGCAGTACTGAGGTCTGAGATCCCTGAGGACGGTGTCATCTGGGTGTGTGCAGTGTAGTAGCAGAAAGGTGGAGAGATTGCGTTGTTCCTTAGGGGGGAAAAAATAGAACATGGTCAGCCATGAGAAAGTATGTGCTGTTTCTGCTTCTGCTTTGGGAAAGCACTTCCGACTATTTTACTGCATGAAAAATTCTTCTCCTCGCAGACAGATTGGAGAACTTGTGTGAAGCTACAGATGCTTGCTGGTTTTTAGTGAATTCTTGAGAATCATGAGATATGAAATGTTTCCCATGTCTTGAAGTATTATTCTTAAAGCTTGTGCCCATTTTGATAGATATTCAGCTGCTGGTTATTGCAAATGTTTGTACTAATAAGTTTTATTTGGCAGTTACGTGTCGATAGCTTAGGTTTAATGCATGCTTGTTATTCTTGCATCTAGAGAAAGCCATTTTACAGTACCTAGTGGCTTTAAAGGTGTGGATGTAAGACGTGCTTCTGCAGACCAGAAGCAGTTTTTGTAGTTTGTAGTGATCAACTTTCCCTAAAAATGTAACATTTTGGAGTTAATTTTTTCAAGAGACAACAGTAGTCTTCCTGCACCTGTAGCTCTGGTGCTGTGTTCCCAGTTTTCTAACTAGTAACCACAGCAGTGACCCACTATTCACTACAGTTCACAGCCATGTGAGCCACTGTAAAGCTGACCCGAATGATACCTTTTTCCCCATACTATTTGGAAGAGCTGAGACCAGGAGCAAAACCAGATGCTATGATTCTTTAAGAGCTTGATCTTTTCATGTTGTATGTTCCTTCAGTAGCTTTTCCTGTTGTTCACAGCCAGAGGGAAATGCTTCTGCTGAATTCTGTTAGAGAAGGGTGAAGTAGAGCCACAGTCTGGTGACTGTAAAGATGAGTTGTAGAATGATCTGGTTTGAATTTTATGATCTTCTCGGAAG
>JAAGNO010007659.1:0-34126 GCA_033439905.1 Ceryle rudis | reverse complement strand
CCTGGACCTGTGTGTGTTCAGTTTACCCAAGTGATTTCTAACCCAGTCCTCCTCCACCAGTGGAGACACTTCCTCCTTCCAGGCTTTCACTCTTACTTCCAGGGACAGGGATTCCTGAGGGCTGGTCTTGGCAGTGAAGACTGAAGGAAAGAAGGCATTCAGTAACTCTGCCTTCTCTCCATCCTCTATCACCAAGTCTCCCACATCATTCAACAGTGGGCCCACATTTTCCCTAGTCTTCTTTTTACCTCTGATGTATTTGAAGAAGCCCTTCTTGTTCTCCATTACTTCCTTTGCCAGTGTTAATTCCAAGAGGTCCTTGGCCTTCCTTGTTGCATCCCAACAAACCCTGACAGCATTCCTATAATTCTCCTGAGAGACCAATCCCTTTTCCCACATGCTATGAACTTCTTTCTTCCATCTGAGTCTTTTCAGCAGCTCCTTGCTCATCCATGCTGGTCTCCTGCCTCCTCTACTTGATTTTTTACTCAAAGGAATGCACCTGTCTTGAGTTTGCAGGAAGTGATGTTTGAATATCAACCAGCTCTCTTGGGCCGCCTCACCTTCTAGAGTCTTAGCCCAAGGGAATCCTCCAAGTAGGTTTCTGAAGAGGACAAAGTTAACCCTCCTGAAGTCCAGGGTTACAATCTTACTTACTGCCTTGCTTCTTCCTTGTATGATACTAAACTCTACCATGTTTTGATCACTACCCCCAAGGCTGCCTCCAACCTTCATACCCCTGACCAGACCTTCTTTGTTCATTATTACAAGGTCCAGCAGCACTCCCTTCCTTGTTGGCACTTCCAACACCTGCATCAGGAAGTTATCACTGATGCATTGCAAGAGCCTTCTGGACCAAGTATGCCTCGCTGTGAAGCCTTTCCAACAAATATCAGGGTGATTGAAGTCACCCATGACCACCAGGGCATGTGATCTTGAGGCTACTTCCAGCTGCCTGTAGAAGGTCTTGTCAACATCATCTTCCTGGTTTGGTGGTCTGCAGTAGACACCCACAACAGTTTCACCTATATTTTCATGCCCCTTAATTCTCACTCTTAAGCTTTCAAGATGTTCTTCACCCCACCCTGGGAAGAGCTCATACAAAAGGAGCACCCATCTTTCAAATACACAGAAATTAAAAACAAAAGGAGATAGCAGAAATCCTGTGCAGCTGCAAAGCCAGAAACTGATCTCACCTCTACCAATCCTTCCTGAAACACCTAATTTGCCTAAACATCTCCCTTCCTGTGTTGTGCATCTTCTCTTGAGTGAGTCAGAGGAGGCTGAATTAGGAAAACCATTTCCCATTTAGATCTGAAACTGATGGGTTCCACCACAATAGTCAATGTCTGTTGCATAAAGCTGAAACTGTAAAACAAGTACAGACCTGAGAAAGTTGTCTCCTTTATTCCCAGGTTTCCTGGTATCCCTCAGTTGTCTCATTATTCCATTAGACTAGCATGGAAATTACAATGAAATTCTTACTTAGGGTAGCATTTTCCAAAAAGCCTACTAAAGTGCTCAAATCTGATTTTTAGAAGACAGACATACACAAGTAGCTCCAGTGAAGAACCAAGATATCAAAACTATAATTATACATATCCAAAATGCAATATAAAATCACTCCCCTCTCCATTCAGCCCCTACCTGCCTTCCCTGGGCAGCCATGGATGATCTTCACTTTCCCTGGTTTCACGTATCCATACCAAAGCACCACGATACTGAGTTGATGTCTGCCAAGTGCCAATGCTCAGCTGGGCATCAGGAATGAGGTGTTTGACCCCCAGGGCTCCAAGGAGGGGAGAAGTGAGATGCCTATATCACACCAGCAGTGCAAGGCTCTCCAAGAAATAACAGTCTCGTAGCAGCCTGGGGGTACAACAAGCAGGATGGCAACCCAAGAATATAGTAAACATATTATAGACCTAAACCCAAATCCCTCCTCTGAACCTGAGGATCCTGTGCCCCCCCACAGCATGCCTCACCCCAGAGCTTCCTGTTTACCCCAAATGGGGACATTTTCTTGCTTCAGATGTTCTGCTTAATAACAAATCCCAATATCTAAATTGAAAAATGCAAGAGCAAGACTTGGCAGTCTGGCCCCTCCCTCAAGGCTGGTTGAGGTATTATCCAGCAAGTGTTGAACATAAAGAGTTCGGCATGGTGCTTCTATTTCTTTCTGCATAAGTTTGTGAGTTACTTCTGAAAACAGAACTTGGGTGTTTTTGACAACTCTGACTTTTTTTATCTATCTAATAGATTTTTTAATTCAACTGAAAATCTTTACCTCTGTAATTTATTGTGGCAGTGAGTTCCGCAGATTAACTATATGTGACATAAAAGGGCATTTTCCTTACCAGTTTTAAATTTATTGCCTTTTAATTTAATTAGGTATCCTTCTGTGCCTCTTTCACAAGACAGGATAAATAGAAGCACCTGCTGACCTTCTTAGTGACATACTTTATTTTATATACCTTTGTCATGTCACTTCTTATTAGTCTCTTTACTAAACTAAATAGCTGTAATCTTTTTAATCTCTCCTATTATGGGATACTCTCCAACCTCTAATCATTTGCTTTGCCCTTTCTGAAAAGTTCTTGGGTATGCAGGTCTCTCTAGGTATTCATTTAAAAGTAACATATATTTTACAGTAATTTAATCTTTAGAAAGTCTTGCATTGTTTAGACAACTGAGTTCCACCTCTTATCTATCCTTTCTATACTGATATAGATTTATCAGGAAAACAGTGCCTCTGGGAATGATCTTTGTTGGGAGCAACATTTGCAAACAAGAGAGACCAAGCTGAGCCTCAAATAGATTATGTATTTGGGGCAACACTTTGAGGTGTACCCCAGCTCGAGGCTGGTTCACCATTAGTTGGAAACTGTAGTCAAATCCATCCCACATGCTCCTCTCTAATGCTGACACCCACAGTGTGCTTCAGGTGACCTTACCAGACCTTCCCAGAGCACTTTCTGCCAAGTTTCTTCTCAATGACTGTGGGTTGGTGACTTAGTTTCCTCTTTGTGGAGGTGGGTGCCAGAGAGCAGCTTACAATGGGGAGTCCCAAGCACTCAGCATGAGCAGTTCTCCCAGTGTTCCTGGCTTGGGTTCCTGCTGTTGATGGAAACAAGAAGAGATAATCTCCAGTTTCAGTACCTCTGAGTTATGACATTTGTTGAACAGACAGAAATTCATGCAAGCATTGAATGGATAGCTCACTGTAGCATCAGTGCCAAAATGCAGTGTATAGGTTCGGGAGTTTGAGAGTCATCAGAGCTTTCTCATCTCTCCCAAATATCTTTGAGTTCAGTGTTGCTTTTTTAGCAGGCAGGAAGGCTAGGTGAGCTCAGGTGGGTTGCTAGCCCCAGCATAGTATAATTTCTAGCACCAGCAGACAGCAGCACAAAATGAAGGTGTTCTCCTGACGTTAACAATACAACTGTGGCTTAGGAGGAATTATCTCCAGTTATTATAGCTCTCTGCATTCAGACAGTGTCTGTTCTGTACCCCGTAAAGGTCTTGCTGCCAATATCACATCTGTTTTAGGGTTCAGATTCTATTCTCAAACACCATAATTTAAACATTATAATCCCTCTGTCCAATTGACTCACAAAAGCAATTTCCTCCCATCTTCTTCTTTAAACCTCGCCAACAGGGACCTGTCTTCTCAAGGCCTGGTAGCCACGCCATTCCCTGGCACCCAGGCTGCTGGCCCCAGAGAATTAGGCAGCATCTCACTAGATATTTAAGCTTTGCTAAGGGTGAGCAGTCAAGATGTTAGCTCACCCCACACCAACTAAGAAGAAAATAAGTGAAAATTCTTCCTCTCTTCTTTTTCTTAAAGAGAAAGACATCCTTTTCCCACACACTGAAAAAGCTGAAGCTCTGACTTCACTCCCATTGCCTAACTCCAGGCACCTAGTACCACTGGAGATGCCATAGGCAGTGGCAAAACCCACGGTGGGTCAGAAGATATAACACAGAAATTATGGCAGACCTTCATCCTTTTGATCGGTACATTGATACCAGCTTCTGCAGACCAAGACATCTCAAAAAAGCAATTCTTAGGCATTCAGGCTGAGCCTTTTTCTTGGAAACTTTAGCCCGAAACCAAGTACCCAAAAAATATTTTCTGTAGAAAGTGGATGACTTTGTAGAAAGTTCAGCTGTCTTCAGAGCTGCTGTGTTAAAGAGCATCTAATCCTAATGATTGCTTTCTGAACATCACACCCACTGGAAGAAAAAGAAAGCCCTGGCACATTCTCGTTTATGTGGTGCTTCTAAAGCAACAGCACTCCCAAAATTGTGTAGGAAAACAGAGCCATCTACAGGGGAAACCATTCGGGTTTGTCAAGAAAATGGATACAAGGAAGCAACACGTGACCCTGTGCAACCAGCACAAGGGCAGGGCAAGTCAAATTCTGTGTTACCAGAATGATCAATGTTACACAAATACATTTGGTGTAACAGAAGTTTTGTGAGTCAGGTTTAGAGTCTTTTAGACTCTTTTCTTTTAGAGTTTTAGCAAACCAATTCCATGAGCACTCACCCAAAGCAAGAACTTAGTTTCCCAGTGACTGAATCCTCACATTAGTTACTAGTACTAGACACTTTTACTGGTACACACCTCATACACCTACCTGGGAGACAAGCTCCATCCGAGGCTGTGGTCCCACCTCACCTTTTCACACCCAGGTGCTTCCATCAGCCCTCTGCCTCTCAGTTACCTGGGCATGCCCATGCCCTACCAGAGACATGCAAGCTGGCGAGCAAGCTGTACCTAACATAGATGGCTTTAGAAGATGCAAAACAACTCATCCTAACATCTGTACAATGGGAAAAAGGAACGCCTCTCACTTTTTTGGTATTTAATGGTGTATGCTCAGTTGCCTGCTGGTGATTGTAACAATCGGCAGAGAAGAATTTGCAGTCTCACCAACAGCTCAGGGAATGACTCCTAATCACCCCTCTGCCTCCATGGACAAAAATCTCATCACTGAAGCCTCCTTAATTCATTTTCCTATTGTTTGACTGTCCGACTACAGGTCTTCAATGGAGATAAAAAAGAAGGGCAAGAAGAGCAACTGTTGAAACAGCAACTGTTTGGACCAAGGTACCTGGAAGTCTTGAGAAGCTGTAGTAGAGCAGTTGCTTAGAATGCCATGTTAGGAAATACAAGATACAAGGTCTTCAGTGTCAGGGGCTGAAACAATCTAGGGAAACAGCTCTAAGAGTTTCCCCACAGCCAGATGATAAAGGACGTTTTGTTACGTTAACAGAGGAGCTTCCATACTTAGCTGGATTAAGCCAATTAAAATGTCATGAAATCAATCTTTCTTTAAATACTTAAAAGCAGAGCAAAAATTAGGTTGAGCAAACCCTCACAAATTGATTTCCATTTCTGTAATGACTGATTTATGTGATATATAAAGTTCAGTTTTGTATCTAGCTGGACTTCTAAATGTTTGTATGTTCTTACTTATTCAATCATATTCTCTTGAAGGATTATTATTTTAAACTCATACAGACTTGAGCTTTTTGAGTTATTAGAAAAAAAATTCCATAGATTTACCTTTGGCTGAATTTAATAATAGTTTTAATTCAATTAAATCTAATTGAATTGCATTAAATGCATCCTGCAATTTTATATGTACTGACTGAGCTGTACAGTCAATGGAACAAACTCATCAGTGTAACAGTATAGCTTTGAGCTTTAATTGTTGATATTGGTCAGAATATAGGAAACTAGGACTTCTGTGGGTAGAAAAGATTTCCCTTGGCCTAGATATTTTCAAGTTCTATGTCAAAAAGAGCAATGGTTGTGTCTCATACTTTATAGTTTCCATCTGGTTCAGATATCACACAGAAAGAACCAAACAATGACCCCTCAGGAGATGGCTATTGACTTCAGCAGAAGGTGGATGGCATGGGAGGGTTAGAAAGGAGGATCATGTATACAGGTACTAGCACAGGAAAACTTGGGTCCATGACTCATCTTGGCCAATTAATTTGAAAGACAAAAACTAATGAAAGGTATTTTGAAACCTTTTTGAAAGGATTTTGCTGCTCTTTTTTTTTTTTTTCTGTTTTAGCAATTAATTTAAATGAAAACCATATGGAAATCCATTAGATATGGACTGTAAGTTCCCCCAGAAAATGGCAGCTCATTTTTGTATACATACAGGGTAAGGTAAGTTGTTGTTAATTTTTAACTAGGACTTGTGTGTAGTCTAAAGCAGCTGCCCAGGCTTCCACTGAACTCTTTGCAGAGAGTCCTTCTAAACAATCCACCCCATCTATCTTTGATGACATGTATTTCAGGACTATGGAAAAGTTTTGCGCTGACTTATATTAATACATTGCCTCATAAGAATAAAAATGTTTTAACCTGGTCTCCTCAGCTTACCACCCATCCAACCGCAGCCACTCATAGCTTCAATAGGTGGAGAGAAGAATTCTGTCAGGATGGCACTTTTGCATTTTTGCTACTACCCTGATTGGTTAAAATCAGTCCACCTGGGAGAAGTCGTCTGAGAAGCCCAAAAATGGACTGAGTTCTGGAAGTGGAGTGCTATTACTCAGGGGCTGACCCCACTGGAGGCAAGAGGTGTGCAAGCAAGGAAGATGCAGGTGGTAAAAGTCAAACAAGTATCTCTAAAAGAGGAGCTGGATCCAGAAAGGAGGGAGACATCTATAGATCTTGACCTTCAGGCAGGCTGTGAAATTCCTCCTCCAGCATGTCTGCAGCCATTCTCTGCTCCACATTGCCCAGGAATTCAATGAGGGCTCTCTCTATCATCCAAGTCACTAATGAAAATACTGAATACCACTAGATCCAGGGTGGAGCCCTTTGATACCAATTCCAGATCAACTATGACTCACTGACAACCATACGGTTTCCAACCAGATGCATACCTAAAGCATTAAATCTTCTCTTCTCCTTTTCAAGGTGTGTCAAAACAGCCTAGAATAGGCTTTTTGTTGAAATGTGGTGCAAAACCAGCTCTTGCAGAAAGCCATATCTAAAAGATAATATGAGCAGTTAAAGTTTGGCAAATTGGATCATCACTGATATTTTTACACGTGTTTATTCCCTTTTTGTAACTGTTCTCTGATAAAAGCGAGGAGCATTAATTTACTAAAATCTCCACTAGAAATAGTTCATTGGCTTCCAAAGGCACAGATGTGTGAAACAGGTTCAAGAAAGCAATATTAAATACCAACAGCTGTTTCACTTGGTATCATAAACTTGGTTAAAACATACAGTTTCCCTTGGCTGTTACCTTTTTTCTTAAAGGGATAGGCATAAATCTAACTTGTGTTTCTGTTTTGTTGATAGGATGCTATGTAATTTTCAGTTCACTGTAAAATATTTCTTCAGGGACAAAGAGTAGACAGACTTGATAAGTGCCTCTGATTTTCTGTAAAAAGAAAGTGTAACTCCTTCAGATAATGGGAAGACAGAATAAGTATGTGGTTAAAGCAAAACATAAAACTGGAAGTTAGTCGCACATTGTCTTTATGAGAACTTAGGTGTACATTTGGGAAAACTGCAGGGAAAGGGGCTTCTCTTAAAGTTACTTACTTTCTAGTAACAGGAAGAGAGGAAAGAAGTAATCTAAGGGATTATCTGAACCAGATAACAGTGCTTGGATAAACTCCCATGCCTATTAACAGCTCATCTCCAAGGAAACATAGTGAAGCCCACGGACAGGGCAAAAATGGGCATTCACCTCACATAACATTTTCTCCCAGGCTCTTCTAGTATGAGGATTGGGAGTAGATGAGGAAAGCTGTGGGGAAGAGGCCTGTGGGGTTGCCACTCTCCCATCCTAAGCCACCATCCATCCTCCCCGAGCTCAGCAAGCTCACGTAAAGCTCTCCCTGTTCATGCTTTACTTTGGATAAAAGAAGGGGGGAAAATTAGTTTGTGATGCACTTAAGGAAGGTTGTCAGTGGTGGGGGAGGCAACTGGGAGACAACTTTTTCTGCTTCTCCACAGCTGGGCTATATAATGGCTCACTCTGTCTCAGTCTCAGGTTTTCCAAAACGCCAGACAAGCTCTTCAGTCAAACATACAAATTTAACCTTCATTGCTACCAATTCCACAGCACAACTCTAAGGAGATATCACTACATTGCAGCCTGAGCTCATGGCTGGCTCTCTGTATGCACTGACCACAAGTTTGATGCAAGCTGGGCAGGACTGCAACAGCCCCTCACTCGTCATCTGTTGGGACAAGAGAAGAACAGAAGTCCTAACAGTCATGAGAGTGGGTTTCTCCATGAGTTCTCTCAATTAGATTCCCCTCTTTCGAATACGTTGAGGCAAAGCAGCACATGAAATCAGACATACAAAGCTCATCTACTGGGCACCTTCCTTACCACACTAGTCACTGCACAGGGTGGGCAGCTGCAAAGTCAAGAACCATGGGGAAAAGTGATGAGAGCTAAACATACTTCAAAGGCCAGAAGCTCCGCTGGGATAAATGAGTTCAGCTTCCACAAAGTATGTAGGTCTGGCCACAGCAGTTTACATTTTTAGTGCTACAGCTCAGGAGGACTTTGGGATGGTGAGATGCAGTACCCCACCACCCTGTCCTGCTTCACAGCTGGGCAAGCTGCAGTAATCCAGCACTTGATTATTTCACACTTGAGCAGTACCTGCCAGCCAGGACAGGAATTTCTCTATTAGTTTTAGGGTTGATTCATGTTACTTTGATAGCAGGTTTATGGAACAAGCTTTCCTTTAGGTTCTTCATTATGTTTCCCTGGCATCTTGAATCTAAAACTCTCACTTCAGGCAAAACAGGACAATGAGTCTCCTATTGGTATCAAATGGGTCTACACAAGAGTCCTAAATATCAGTTCTGTGACTATGGTAATTCCTAACAGTAAAGAGAAATAGCATGCTACTATCTCTACATATACAAGCAATGATTCCTGATCTGTTTTGACTGGTCTTTCTTCCTGATCAGAGACATTTCCTGAAATGTTCTTCAGTGTGATGGGTAGAGATCAATTCTGTACCCTAAGATGCCTTGGTAGAGATCTGTCAAAAGTTCTGGCTTTGTTCAAAGATTTAAGGTTTCTTTACAAGTACAAAAGAAAAACTATTCCAGGGCAAGTGCAAATCATGGACTTTAATATATGAACACATGGTTCCTAAATGCTAGATTACATACAAATAATCAAACCGTTCTCTAAGAAACATATACAAGTTTGAAGAGCTCCCTGAAGCAACTCAAGTTTTCTGTGTTTGTCTCCAGTCTCAATTTATACAGAAAGCCATGTTATTTACTGGTCAGATATGTAAATCCAATTTTAGATCAGACTACATAATTAGATGAATAAAATCACAGTAGATACATTCAAATTACAGCACCACTTTTGTCTGCTGAGGCTTCAGGCTGAAGGTTCTCTCTCCCATTGTTTTCATGGTCTGCCCTCAGAGTTTATTGTAACCTCAACATTTCTAGAGAGCACCAAGGAAAAAATATTATATTTCGAGACAGTTACTTGATTGCCAGGATACTAGGACTTTTTATTGATTTTCTGTCCTCAGCTGCTAATGTGGTGCACTTCTCTCTAGTTTTCTCCTCACGGGTCACTAAGATTTATGGCTGACTTGAAGGAGATAGAAACCAGAAGGCAGACTGCTGAATTGCCACAGCTGGAAGCCACCCACTTTTGACTGACATGGGTCACATGCATCTTCTGAATGCTTCAGGCCACCCTAAAAGCTCTACTGGAGGTTTTGCTTCTCACATAGGAAAGCTTGGCTTATTCTTGCCATATTTACTGTCTGGCTAATTCACTTCCTTCTATGGCCTATGGACAGCTGAGGGTTAGGATTAGGGTTCTTAGTGAGTGAACTAAAAGAAACAGTGCTGGAATGCCTGCAAAAGTACCTTAAAAATGAATTAAGCGCTCATACTGGCAATCTCCTTTGTCTCAGTGGATTAGGGTCCTGGTTTGTGAATCAGACTATGATTTGGGTTTGGGCTGATAAAGTTCATGGCTACAGCTGGTGTGGGGGTAGAAAGGGGCTGCCAAGGGAAACCAAGGGCTGCAAAATGGATTGTCCTCTGAGAATGATCATAGAATGTTTTGGGTTGGAAGGGACCTTTAAAGGTCATCTATTCCAACCCCCAAGATGCTTCACACATTTTTACTAGAAGGATCCAGAATATTATTTCTGGTAAAATTATAGCAATGAGACTCAGAATCTTAATGCTTTCCTTTCTTTGTCCAGCTTAATTTTTTTTTTTTCTTGTAGAGAACTGCATGCATGGTAGATTTCTCACCTTGACCTGAGGAAGTAGCTTGTCTGAGAAATCAAGAAGAAGATATAATGGATTAATTGTCACAGGTACTAAAAAAAAAAAAGTCAACCACAGATTACTAAATACATAGAAATATCAGCCAACCCAAAAAATCCCAAAAACCTCTCCCCCCCAAATGTTAGCTAAAAATAATTGGAAGCGGGAGTGCATGTGGAAGAAGTGTCAATATTTTCATACTGAAAGCCATGTTCAGATGAAAATGAGATGGAAATGAGATTAAATGAGTCCCCTGGTTGCCAGAACAGCCCTGACCTTGCTCTGCCCTTGGGCTGTGGATGGCCAGGACAGGAGGAGGTTGGACAGAAAGTCCCATGACTTAGTGGGGCCACAGATTATGGTGGTGTTAAGTAAAATGTTGTAGGGAGGAACACAGCTGAACCTCAGTGAAGTTTTGAGGGAAACAAAAGAGAGATTGCTGCTATGTGTCCTTGAACTACAAACACAGATGGGTGTCCCTCTTGCCACATGAACTGGGGAGCCCTATTACTGTGTCATGAATGTAGCAGTAGGCATAGTATGCCTTATGGTCACCCTGGGCACAGGACTTGGGCTGGGATACAACCTCCCCTCCAAGTGTGCTCTCATACTCAGGGAGGAGAAAAGGGAGGTGCTACACCCACCTTCCTCTTCACCTTTCTTTTGGGGTGAAGGTACTTCAAGTTACAGCAGCCTCCAGACTGCAACAGCCAGAGGGTTCCCTGTGAGCCATGCCTCTCGCCAGGAGCTTCCCAAAGAGCCAGGCCTCAGAATGCTGCACCCTGCAGCCCATCGGTCCCACACAGACCAGTTTCTCCTACAGCATTGCCAGCACCTAAATTGCAAGATTAATCATAGGATGCTTTGGGTTGGAGGAACCTTTCAAGGATATCTAGTTTAACCCCCTGCAGGGATATCTGCAACTACAGCAGGCTGCTCAGACCCTCGGCCAACCTGACCTAGAATTTTTCCAGGGATGGGGCTTCTACCACCTCTCTGGACAACCTGGTAATGGTGAAGCCATTGAGGTCCTGCCTGGCAGTACTGTCCCCAGTCCTCTGCTGGCACCCTGGCTTTGCTGGAGAAGGGAAATAAAGGGGCAGACTGCAAATGAAGCACCTTTTAAGAGGTTTTACATAAAGGGAAGCGGAGCCAATGAACCCATTCGATTTGGTTCTGTTTAGACATTTTGAACCCATTATGGCTGAATGGGTCCTAAAAGTCCCAAACATGCTCCCATTATCCCTAATTAAATTAGTTTATGAAGATTATCAATGAAAAAAACATTACACAATTAAAACATCTGCACTCAATCAATTTTAATTGTATTCCCTACAATTGCCTGTGCCAAACCAGATGCCTTCTAGCCTCAGATAAGCGAAGGAAAAGCAATTTTTAAAACTCTCATTTACTCAAGTTTGATCTGATCAAGTAGTGCCACAGTCTCGGGGTTTGGTTTGTTGTTTTTCCCTGGGAGAACCCAGCAGCTGCCTCATCCTCCCCACCCATCCGCCCCGGTGCCCGTTTCCCGGTCGCGGCGGCAGCCGACGAGGCCTCGAGGCCGGGTCCGGAGAGTGCCGTGGCCGGAGGAATGGAGCTCCGCCTGGGTGTTAGCACCATCTAGTGCTGCCGGTGTGAAGATGTCAGTAACCGGCGGGAAAAGGCCATCCTCCCATGCCTTAGGCTCCCCGAGGATTTAGATAGCTGATGCCAGAAGACTCCCGAGGGCTTAGCAGAAGCTGGGTACCAAAAATGGTACATCTGAGACCCACCTTCATCTTCCCAGTTATCTCATGCTGCCTGGGCTGGGGATGAAGTCAGTGATTAAAGTGGATTCAAAGCCTGTCACAAATGACAGGTAAAACACCCACCAGCTTTAACCTCCACGGCTGAGATTTAAGCCAGACTGCTTGTCTTGCATCTTTCTTGGGCTTAGAGCATTAAGACACACAGTAACTCACTCTTCTGCCCAAAATCTCTGGGGGAAGGGGGATTTGGCTTCCCCCACCTGTGAAAGCAAAACACAAGGATGCCTTCCAAGCCTTCTGCCTATTTGCAGCCCACACTTCCTGGATGACACTCTGGGCAGGAACAGCCCGGGACAGTGCTTCCTTGCAGAGCAAGAATCATGAGGGAGGTGGTGGTGAAATATCTGTTGTTCATCCAGATCTTGTTTAACCCAAGGAGTCCTTGGTAGCCATCACAGACCAGGATGAAATCTCTAACCACTAGGTCAAGGTCCTGTTTTCCCTCCAGTTCAGCAGGTACAGTGTGCTCTTCTGCAAACCAAAAGCAGGAGACCACTGATCCTAGAAACATCATAAGCTGAATGTTCTGACCCTCTCCTGACACATGGGTGTGAACTGTGTGAAAAAGGTGAGAGAGGCTCAGGGTCCTGCTGCCTGGAAGGCACGCCAGTAGGCTGAGACTTTATCACCAGCCAGACCAGAAGAAAGCATCACACCCAAAGCATGAGTAGTGACTTGCAGGAGACAGTGACATGCCAGGAATCCAGCTGGAAAAGCAGACCTCTCCACAGCCCTCAGCCAGGGAGCTCCCATCTTCTGGTTTCTGGGTGAATGCTTTCACTACTAGCTGGAATATAAACAAGCAAGAGACCAGATTCTCACAGTGCTTACATCTTGAAAGAACAGTTAACTGTAGGCAGCCTGCCCAGTTTACATGTCCATATGAGGGTGAAATACTGAACTCACATGGTCTGTTCAGGTTTAGGATGTTTCTACCTCTCCGACTGATGTGCATTTCCACATACCCAGAAACAATTTTCACGTATCTATGAACTTCTGGATTAAAACCTGAGGCTCTCACAGATTTTCACTACCTTCAACTTAGAGAAGTTGGCAGGGTTCTGCACGTGGAGGCATTCAAGTACTTTCTCTTACTTCACTGACTAAGCAGAGCCTTGCTGCAAGTCAAACCTGTGGTAGGACATGGGAATTCTGACTCATGTGCTCATACAAGATTTGCAAGTCTGGCTCTAAATCCAAGATCTTTGTGCCAGTTTTATATTAACATCCATCCTCTCTCTCTTTAAGTACAAATGCTAATTTACTCTGAGCTCTGTTCTCCCACTTGTGGTTGAAGATCTGTGACCTCCTTTGCTCCTGTCTACAAATCCTTCCCATCAAACCGATCCCTGCAGGAATAGCAGTAATTGATAGCAGGTGACAGCAGATGTGTTTACTGCTCCATGGCACCACTTGCTTCAGATCTCACTGCATCTTTCTCACTTCCAACATCATGAACTTACACTCACTGATCCTGGATGGCCATACAAGAAGATTGATTCAGAGATGGATTAGTTCTCAAGTATGTGCTGCTTAATAATTGAAGAAACTCAATAGATGGGAGCATTGAGGAAGCCAATACTAATATAATTTAAATTTTTTTGCTAGGGTTCAGAGCAAGGTTTTTCTTTCCTTTCAGTAATTTTAAGGATTATAGCATTTCAATTTCTAATTCTCTTCCCATGTTCTGAACAATATTATACATACTGCAAAATAAAACAATAGCCCAAAAGTACCAAGATCAGTTGTAGACTGTCCAAATTATTCCACAATGTATAAGCTCCCTTCCTACTCAGCCTGCTCTGGGCTGTATCCTCCTATGCTTCGGGAAAAATAAAGAAAACAGGAAAAAAAAGTATAAGAATCCCCAGGAAATGCCTCTTGCTAGAATTCAGGTTGGATAGACATGAAGCAGGAGAAATCTGTAGGGAGGAATTAGGTCTGCAACAATTCTCCACAAGTTCTGTAGGGCATGTTCAAGAAGCTGTAAGATGAAGTTCCTATCAGTTTTGGTAACCACAGATAACACCATTCAGGTTGCAAGTGTTCCCCACCTCAGACTGAAATTGCCTCACATCTATATGACCTAATCTGGATTATGCAGCTCCAGAGCTCTGCCTCATTGTGGAGGCAAACCCCACATTTCTTGCCAATGCCTTAGCTCACATGAAACTCCAAACCCTGTATGAAACTCAGCAGTTGCTTTTCACTGCTCTGCATTCCTCTTATATTCTATATTCCTCTCTGAAACATATCAATTTTTCCCCAGTAAGAGGGAAAAAATGACCTTAATACCTTTTTTGGCAGGAAGGGAAGAAATTCAACAAGGTATTGTCCAAAGTGCCACATAGTTTTGCTGAGAGTGCCCCTTTTCAGACAGCCATGACCAAAGCCATCAGAGAACCGTAACAGGGCCTATTTCAGTGGAAATCCCATTAAATCATCACTAACATCCCCCCTGAAAGGCAGGTTTCCAGTCTCTCACTGAAGGGCAATGCCCTGAGGAAAACACCACAAGCAACAGACTGAAGCTGAGGTTCAGATTTAGTGCTGCCCCGCCTCACGGGTCTGAAGAGACCCCAGATGAGGAGGACAGGAAAGTTGTTCTTGGCCAGAGCAAACCTGATGGTTAATAAGCATCAAAAAAGCCACTAACCTTCCTTGGTATTTCTGAATACCTCAAACGCCAACTGCAGCACTTTATTACTACCAGCAGCAGACTTCTGGTCTGTAACAAGTGTACTCACACACCAAGCTGGGTCCACAGCAAACGTGCTACAATCAGATCACAAAAACGTTGACTGTCTTCCTTGATGGCTGTCAAGGAACACAAGAGCAAAAACTTCAGAAATTAAACCTCAGTTATCTTCTAGCCAATTCCTTGCATGACCTCTATTGGGGTCACCTGTATTTTTCAGATTGCTTGGCAAATGGACCCAGAGAAACCGGCAGGAGCTCTGCCTTCTGATGTTTCTTGTCACCTACTGTGACTACTCACACACCCTGTAACTTCTCCATTTCCCAGAAGCCTGGCCTTATGCATCTGACCACCGATGCTGCAGCAGTGTTGCACAAGCCATAGTACAGCCATAGGTCTGTGTTTCTTGAGATCTAACATAAGGGACAGATTACTTCAGCAACAGGGAGAAAAGCTGAGGTGTGGTAACAAAATTCATCAACATAAATGCCAATAACATGTATGAGAGTGCCCATCTCTAAAGCCAAAGTATGAATGCTTCATGATAAGCATCAAACACTGGGTAAATACAATATTCTCAAGAATCACAGACTGGTAGGGGCTAGAAGGGACCTCTGGGGTTTGTCCTGTCCATCCCCCCTGCTAAAGTAGGGTCACCCAGAGCAGGGTGTCCAGGACTGCAGGTTGGGAATCTCTCCAAGGGAGGAGACTCCACAATCTCTCTGGCCAGCCTCTTCCAGGCTCTGACACCCTCACAGGAAAGTTTTTCCTCGTTCACATGGAACTTCCTGGGTTGCAGTATGTGCTTGTTGCTCATTTTCCTGTCACTGGCCCCATCCTCTTGACACCCACCCTTTAGATACTGATAAGCATTGACAAATTCCCCTCTTACTCTTCTCCAGGATAAACAGAACCAGGGGTCTCAGCCTTTCCTTATAAGAGAGGTATTTCAGTTCCCTCAGCAACTTTGTAGCCTCTGCTGGGCTGTTTCCAGTAGTTCCTTGTCTCTCTTCAACAGCAAAGCCCAGAACTGGAAACAATACGACAGATGTGGCCTCACTAGGGCAGAGCAGAGGGGGAACCTAAGAACCTCTCTTGGCCTGCTGACCACACTCTTCTTAATTCACTTCAGGATACCAATGCTTTCTTGGCCACGAGAGCACACTGACAGATCATGGTGAACTTGTCCACGGGGACTCCCAGGTCCTTCTCCGTGTAGCTGCTTTGCAAGCAGGTCAACCTCTAACCTTTACTGGTACATGGGATCATTCCTCCCTAGGTGCAGGACCCTACACTTGCCTGTGTTGAACTTGTTGAAATAATGCTTTCTTGTCCAGCCTGAACTAGAGAAAGCTCTGGTTCAGCTGGAGCTCAGTTCACCTCCAAAGTGGTGCTGGAACTGTCTGCTCTTCATTAGATTTCCAGCTACAATGTCCACAGAATTGCAGATTCCAAAGAATTTTGATTGGGAAATGTCAAAACAAAACATTGGTAAAAAAAAAAAGAGAAACATTTGACTTCCAAATGTTGATCCTTTCACTGTTTTGAAATGACAATCAAAAATGTCAGGTTTAAAGTTCTCCCTTTCAGAAGAAAACCTGAATAAATAGTCAAAGCTAACATTTGCTGACAAAGAAAAATTATTTCAGCTAGCCTGAGAGAGATGAGGTTTTAAAGGGCTAAAATACTTCCAACAACTCTTTCCTTTTAAACTGGAAACTAGTACCACCTTCCTCATCCCTAGCCAGCCTGAAAGCATTCAACAAGCACAAATTAATACAACCTTTTTCCAGTTGGGGAAGGAAATGGGACAAAAGCAATTGAGTCACACGCTTACAATGAAATATGTCTACTGACAGAACTACAGAGAAATATGGTGGCTTCACTCCTGCCTGGGCACAGGTTGCCTTACATGAGATGTCTGGCTGCGAACACTGGCGATGCCCAGTATCTGTATCTGTCCCTGAGCATCCTCATCCCCTATATAAGCCCCACCAGGCAGAGAAGAGCTGTAGCAGCAGAAGTAAAATACTCTGGGTGCTGCCTGACATAATACACACTTTAAAATCTGCTTGGCAAATCTGCTTCTTTCTGCTACATGGTCATCCTGGCTACATATCCAATGGCTTTTCTTTAACCTCCTCTTCTAAAAGGGAAAAAAAAATAATAAGGAACAATGCCTAAGAAAAATGTTTTCTTTATGAAGCCATCCAAACTTTTCATTATCTTTCTTTTTCAAGGGAAAACTAATAACGGCAAACCACAGAAAGATACACTACACAGGCTTGTCCTCTCCGATGTTACTGAGCGCAGAGGAACATGAAACTAAATAAAGATGTTTACTGACAGACTAATAAACAAATGGGCCCATTTTGATGTAACCTTGATGAATGGAGCATCCAGGTGTTTTCAATAATGGCAATAAGCACCACAACTCAAAGTATTTCTGAGTCAAGTATAATGCATTATTAGGCCATTAGAGGCTGAGTCTAGAGGGCCATTTGTGCTCAGCCCTATCAATAATGCTCCTTCCCAGCCTACATTTAGGCCAGGGGAATTAGTCATACGGATATTCTATTTAATAAAAACCTAAAGAAGATGCATCAAGAATTGCATTACATTTTAACAGGGTTACAGTAGTCCAGGAGGACCACAAGTTTAATTTTCATAAGAGCATTCATTCCTCAATTATGTCAAACATGAAAATGTAAATGGCAAATTTAATGCTAACAATATCCCTCAAAGCACATTGGCAGGTAGCAACCATTATGTTGAGTGAATGCTGGCTGCATAACAAGCAGCCCCAAACGAGACGGGGGATTAAAATCGCCAAGCTGTGGCTGTGCTCCACTGATTGCAGCAATGCTGCCGAAAACATCCTTTGTAATATGCATGCAGATGAAGAGCGGATTCTTTCCTCCTGAAGAATTTGCTGACCACACAAGAATCAGTATTAATATTGGCCAAAGGTGGAAGCCACGGGATGTGATAGCTATGCTTTGGGTCCTTCCAAGCGCAATGAGCCAAACTGATCCCCAGATGTAATTCCACAGGGGAGAAGGGAATTGCATGCACAGATGGACTTCACTGGCTACTCCTTGCACAAACAGGATTGCCTAAAAATGGGGAGCAGAAAGAGCAGGTGTAGGTAGGATGCTCATATCTTGCTTCAGGGACATAATCTGCAGCCTCCCCAGGTGATACAAAGTGAAAAGGCCATTAGAATATTCTGCAACCAAGCCAGACTATAATACCCCAATATACCTCTCCACTACATGAAGGAAACCCATTGCTTTTGTAACCATCCAAACTACAGTGAAACATGAATAAAGGGGAAAACACCATGGATTACACCCCACACCTTCTGAATAGCACCCAAACCTCTGCCTTTGTGCAAGTGCTTGGCTTCAGTGCTGGGCTAGGAGGATGTCCTGGCCTGAGCTAGAACAGAAGTATTTTTGTTCAGAGATTTTACTTTTTCGCTCAGTGCCTTCTAAGTGGCTGCACTTTCTGGAGTTAACAGCAGATTTTCACAGACAGTGTCTGCTTCTGGTAGTGATAAGTTTAAAGTCACTAACAAGGATTGGGGTGTGCGGAAAGAATCTTTCTTATACTTGCTCCTGTGCAGACCAAAGTCACTTCTCAATCTTGTGCACTGTGCTGGGGATGCAGAAAGTAAAAGGCTGTGCCTGTGGGTAGGAACAGCCAGGATGGGTGACACTAAACTGACCAAGGATTCCATCCCATACACAACACACTCAGTATATAGGTGGCAAGTAACAAGGTTCAAGCCTCTTCTTCAATGGCCAGTCTAATGACTCTGTCCATTCTGCCTTCAAGCACAATCTGTGTGTTCCTGAAAACAGTTGCAGAATCCAGTCTCTGAATTCAGTTCCTGCCTACCATTGAGTCCAGTCCCCAGTGCCTTCCCACAGCACCAGTTGTGACATGGACATAATTGTCATTAGGAGGGCTGGGTTTGTTTTGTATATATTTGTATATATTTCATTCTATTGTTATTATTATTATTAAAGCTGGTTTAGATTTCTTTTCCAACCCCTAAGTGTCTCTCCCTCATTCCCTTTCTATTCCCCTATGGAAAGGGAGAGATTTTAATAGAGAGCATCTGTCATTTGTCTAATGCACGACCCAGTCGCAACCCTGGGACTCCAACCCTGTTTCCACATAAAATAATAGGACAGGGAGTCAGATGTGCAGTGTGCAAAGCACCAATTCCTTGCCAGAGCCTTGAAAGGCAGATGTGTTACTTAACATGTGCTGTACTATTACATGCTGCTGCTGGAGCAAAGGCAGCCAATGCACTTCTGTGACACTGGCAGTTCAGAAAAGCAAGTTGCATTAAGCTCTGTGAAGCATGCCATGCCAGCCCAGCTCTCTCCAGTTTACATTGCTGCTCTGAAAGCAGAAAGTATCACTATTGCTGTAGTTCCCAAATGGTTTGCTCAGTACAAAGCAGATTAATCTCTCTTACTGAGGTTACTGGGAGTATGTTTGTGCATTGAAGTCACCTTCTACAAATGTTTTTGATCCTCTTGTATACCTAAGGGTCACATAAATGGATAGGTGTGTGCACATAGCTGACAGATTTAATGAAAATACTAATGGACGTTTTCATACGCCCATTAATACAGCCTCACTGTGTAGCACTGTGTTTTTTTTTCAACATCTGCCAAACAAAACATTAATTCTAGATAGATATTGAGGAGTGGAGCATGTCCATAGAAGGGCAACAAAGCTGGTGAAGGGTCCATAACACTAATCTTGTGAGGAGTAGCTGAGGGACCTGGGGTTGTTTAGCCTGGAGAAAAGGAAGCTCAGGGGAGACCTTCTTGCTCTCAACAACTCCATGAAAGGAGGTTGGAGTGAGGTGGAGGTCAGTCTCTTCTCCCAAATGACAGAATAATAACAGCCTCAAGTTGCACCAGGAGACATTGATGTTGGAGGTCAGTTTCTTCTCCCAAATGACAGAATAATAACAGCCTCAAGTTGCACCAGGAGACATTGATGTTGGACATTAGGAAAAATGTCTTCCCTGAAAGGGTTGTCAAGCCTTGGACAAGCTGCCCAGGGCAGTGGTGGAATCCCCATCCCTGGTGGAGGGGTTTAAAAGCTATGTAGATGTGGTGCTGAGGGACATGGTTTAGTGGTGAACTGGCAGTGCTGGGTTAATGGTTGGACTACAAACTTAAAGGTATTTACCAATTAAAACATTTCTATAATTCTAATATATTCTGGTTTTTGAAGTAGGAAATGTTATTCAGTCACATCATCTACCTGACAACTCCAAACCTACTCAAAGCAAAGTTCTGCTGAAAATGAACAAGACTGGGATGCTTAACAAAATCATATTTCTCAGTAGCTTTTTTAATGTAGGCCTGAATCAAAGCTTCCATTTTTATTTCACTAATATCCTTCAACTTTTTCCTCACAGAAACATCTAAAACGTATACACAGAGACATCTGAGGCACAGATCTGCATTTTCACAGAGGCATGCCACTAAAGCCTCCAAATGCAGCAATGTTTTAATTTAGCTGGGAAATCATCTCATTGTCATCCTGTTGATTGGTTTATGCCTAGATGCTCATGACCAAAAATCGTGTTAGATAACCCTACTGGTCCCACATCCCTGAGAGATGAGAACCTATCCCCATCCACCAGCATGCAACAGAGCCACAATGAGTCCAGCTGAAACTTCAGCATCTTCCAAGATGACCATGATAGAACTGGGGTCAGCACTGAGGAAACATGGATTCTGTGTACCTTGACAAACTTTAGGTAATGGTTTCTACTATATTTTATGTGTCCTGTCTCTCTTGTTTTCTTTCTTTCTCTCTAATGTGCTAATTAAACCTCTCTCCTTTCCATAGGCCTTTCTTTTACCTCCTTTTCTTCATCTCCCTGGTCTCCCTAAGTCAGCAGACTCCTGCAATCAGCAGATCTTTCACTATTCTTAATCCCCCATCAGAGCAGTCCTTCTTCATGTGCCTTCTCCTCCTGCCACTGCTCCCTTATCCACCACCACCCTGCACAGAACTGTACTGCCAGCGTCAACTCCTTTTCCAACCCAAAATCTTGCCATCGGATATTTTTGGAATATGAAAGGATGAAAAGACATTTCCCCAGTCAGATTCTGCAACTCATACCATCCCAAGCCAAGCATTATGGCTGTTGACAAATAAAACATACACACTTTACAAACCAGCTTGTTACACACAGGGACAGGCACCAACCCCATCACACAAAAGAAGTTTCTGACACCAAGCTGTCTCATGAGAGAATTGCTTCTAATGCTTACACTGCAACATAAGAAAGACATTTGGAATAAGCAAACTACCAGTAGGATTTTAGTGTTGGTAGAATTATCCTCTTCACAGGTCAGCAATAATGAGGAATGAGGCCTAATAGCATAAGCAGGGGTTCAGAGATGTTAAAGTGCACACATTTACTTGATTTTACTTCCTTATCTCTTGGATGCCTTTCTGCTGAGAGGAGGAATGATTCTGCACCCTGGACAATAAAAGTGGCAATGTTTTGCTTTGGATTATACCAGCTCAGAAAAACTATTTCCAGCGTGTCCTTCCACTTGCAAACCAAGCATGGACACCCTCAGCATGCATTTCAAATATACTGAAGATAAGAGAGAACCATCATGGAGTAGAGGCAAAGAGGAAAAACAAACAAACAAACAAACACACCAGAGCTGAGGAAGTTAGTGAATGGAAAAAATTTAGAAGTGTTTCTTGTTTGACAATCCAGTCATAAGAAGCTAAATTGTTTTGTATGGACATTTCAGGAGCGAATAAAGTTTTGGGAGGGTTCCTCAAATTTCTGGAGCCACAGCAAAATCCACTATATCTTTATTTGTTCTTGGCATAACTGAATATTTCAAGGGAGCTCAGTTTTCCAGTTCTGTAGAAGAGTTTGAGCTGTCTTTAATAGCCTGTAATAGCAATTACACTGTACAAAGAGCACACACTCTGAACCCAGCAGATGTGTTTTCATGATGATTTGTTCTTGTTATTTCAGTCTCTGTGCCCCATTTTTCTCCAAGGATCACTGCGGGAACCAGCCCCGAACAAGTGCTACAGCGTGAGACCCTCTCTAGCCAGAGGCTGTTGTGACAGCACCAGGAAAGACTCAGCTCTCATCAGCCCAAAATGAGGATCAGTTCTCACTTCAGTTCTGAATTTCAGAAAAAAAACCCCAGATTATTTCATGGTGGCTTCATGAAGCCCCATAGCAATGAAGTTAAGTATTGAGCCAGCACCACCAAATGCAGGGTTTCCTGGTGGGTCAACACACCTTGACCTTAACTCCCAAACACAAGCACCCACCTAACTCAGTTTCCACATATCAGGAATTCTTCATTGAGGCAGCCATGTTTTCTTTTTAGGGATGGGTTATTATAAGCCTGTGTCAGATGCTGTCAGTCACCAGCCTAGAAGAACTGGCTGGACCCCTGACTTTGCTCTCAGTGTCCCACGAGGAACCTCACACAAGCAGTCCATAGCCATATTGGCATATAACTATCACCACTCCACTCCCCAGACATCTTAGAATAATAAACTGTTAATTGAACAGCAAGTTCAGTGCTGCTGTTTGCAGAGAGCCATGACCGCTGAATGATTACCGTAGAGGGCAGTGCTACGGAGGTGTTGAAAGAGTCTATTAGTCAGTCTGCTTAGTCTACAGCAGTGCAGAGTGTTCATGCAAGCTCTTCACAAAAAAATACCCTGCACAGACAATGCAAGAAGAGCTGAAGCAGCTCGGGGCGGGGGTCAGGGAGAGGGGGCGGAACACTGTTTTCTCTTCAGGGTTTGTTGTCAGAGAAGTGTCATGCTTGAACATGTGAGAAACACAGAGAACTAGGTGACCAGGGCTGGAAATGCAGGCAGGGAAGAAGTTGTCCTTGCACACCCATAGATCTTGTGATGGGGAAAAGACAAGGCAAGAGGAAGGCAGCTGCTGCTTGACGGAGAGGAGTCACAACCATCTAGTAACATGATGTGCCCCTGAGAGCACTGGGATTGTTCAGCATGGAGAAAAGGCTCTGAGGGGCCCTTACTGTGGGGCCTTTCAGTATTTAAAGGCAGACTGTCAGAAAGACGAGGACAACCTCTTTAGCAGGGCCTGCTGTGACAGAACAAGGGGTGACATTTTCAAACAAAACAAAACAAAACAAAACAAAACAAAACAAAACAAAACAAAACAAAACAAAATAAATCAGAGGGGATATTTAGCCTAGAGAGGAAGAAGGCATTTTTTACGGTGGGGGTGGAGAGACACTGGCCCAAGTTGCCCAGAGAGGTGGGTGAAGCCCTATCCCTGGAACCATTCCATGTCAGGTTGGACAGGGCTCTGAGCAACCTGCTCTAGTTGCAGGTGTCCCTGCTTCCTGCAGAGAGGTTGGACTAGATGACATTTAAAGGTCCCTTCCAACCCCAACCAGTATGATTCTATGACTCATTCTCTGGGACTTAAAATTTCCTGTTAGATACAGGTCATGGTCAGGAGAAGACAAGGATTGCCACATTCAGAAGTCAGAGAAATAAACAGGTCTATTTGACATTGATACTCCCTCATGAACACCCCTGTGAGATGCACTCTCAGCCCTCTGCTCCAGCAAAGCCATTCCCAGCAGCAAGCCCCAGCTTCTACATCCATCCGTGCTCCACCAGGGCTTGCAGCATTGTGTTGCGCTTCTGCAAATCAGTGGTTCACAGATGGTCCTTAGGACAGCAAATGCTTTGAGCAGCTCCTATTAGTACCACAACACATGGCATGAGGCAGAAGAACATGATTACAGTCCACAGTCTGAACAATCAACAGGGCTAAAATAAAGTGTTTGCTGTTGCTGGGATGTATCAGTTTTGGTCATGGATGACTCTCAAATAATCACTACTTGAAAGTATCATAGGTTCCTTAGAACATGCAGAACAGGTGCCTATTGCTGTGCAAGTCTCCTGCCACAGAATAATCTTTATAGATAACTTTCATCCTTCCACAAGTACCTAAATCCTCACGCACTATTTTGTGAAACATATAAACATTTTATATAGTTTTAACTAACCTTACAAGATGCTTCACTATATCCAGGTTGGTGCCTTCAGGTAGACTCTCTCTCATCTCTCACCTCTCTGTTTTTCTCATCAGGAGGTATCATTTGAAAGTTTGGGATTGACCTTACCTGTGTTTATTAGCTCTCCTGTTACCATGGCTTTGTTCAGGTCACATTGCTCCCAGCTGTTTTGACATGAAAGCAACTGTCAAACCAGGACACGAACAAGACACCAAAAAACGCTTGGAAAAAAAGAAGCTTTAAAATAAAACCTTTTAATTGAGAAAATAGCATGGAAGTAGCCTTGGGTTCCGAAGGAAGAGATTCAGTGAAATTACACCTGAAATTACACCTGCCACCTCAACTTAAGATCTTAATTGGGAACCACAGGTACTCAAAGAAAAGGGAAACTGGAGTCAAACTCTGCCTGTTTCCAGTCCAGTATCTCTGCAAAGAATGCTGGATAACCCAGTCCACACCAGATTTTACTAATTCACAGCATATACCACCCCATTATTTCTCCTACCAGTGACTTTCATGAGTCCAGGGGGAACTGCAGCTGCCCCCTGCCCCTGGGCCAGACAGGTCAGCCAGGAAGCTGAGCAGTGAGCACCCAGGAGAACATCTGGTGGTGGCAGTCCCTGCCTGAGGCTAGAGCTGCCTAGGATGCAGCACTGCCTCTACACTTCAGAGGACAAACCAGGACAGGAGAATCCGATTTCCCAGTTCAAGGTGTTCTGATACTGCTTTAGAACACTGTTAGCCTTCTCCATTCCAATTTTTCCTCTTGAGGAAAGGATATCTCAGTATAGGCGCTTCTGCAGCAGGCTGCAAAATGGGTGCTAGAGGCAGCAGGTGCCTCAAAGCAGGACCAGCTTCCCCCAAAGTGGTTTATCTCCTGTGGACCCCCAGGCACAGGGGAGGGCACCGCGCTTCTCAAAGCAAACATCTGAAAGTGTTACCACTGCAATTAGAAGTGCTTCTCGCTTCTCTGAACAGAGTAATCCCTTTCTGCTTAAATCCAGCCAAGTCCCTGCACTCAGGGTTCATTTCTCCACAGTTGGCCCCCTCTGCCGCCGTTGTCAGCCTGTGTTAGGGTCTGGCAGATCTGGAAGGCAGGATTTAATGCGCTGCCTTGTGATTCTGCCCGCTGAGGATGTCCTGTGGCATAAGCTCATCATATGACTGCATGCTGTGCACATTGGGGTAACCATGTGGAAGAGCTAATTACAAGGCAGGAAATTAGAGCACAAGCTTGGAGGAAGCAATCTTTCAGCACGCAACAAAGCCAATCACACAGTCTTCAGCAATTGGGGCTTAAGTAGCAAGAAAACTGGCTGCCGTAGGAGGGCCTAGGTTAAATATTTCTCTTCCCCTCTCTACTTTCTCTCAATCTCTGATGTTGCTGTAGCACAGCTCCCTGGAAGTCTAAGCAACATTGAGAGAGATGGAAACCTCCTTTCATTAACAGTCCAGCAGGACACTTAAGCACATGCTTAAATTTCAGCATACGGATAATCTTACTGACTTCAACAGGACAGCTGCCATGTGTTTTTTTATTAGGCATATGAAGGAGAGAACCATGATGAGTCAGATCCAGAAGATTCATACTTTCTCCAAGATCAAAGGCAGTACACCAGCTCCTACAGCAGGACCCACAGGGCTGCAGCTTATTTGTTTTCCACTGTCTGTGTTTGAGTGGGATGAAGTACAGTCTTCAAATTAAGCTCTCTCCCTCTGGTGTTTTATTGTGTTTTTTTTTTTTCTTTCCAAGCATACTGGCAGAACAAGTTATTTTTGACAGTGCAGAGATGTACAGGTGAAACACTGGGATTGTTTGCAAGTTGCTATTGTGCTAAAATACAGAAAACATATCTGCAATGCAGCTAAGTAAAATGTTAAGTGAGTTAGAATTATGTTTTCACTGGCACTAAGTCACCTCTGTGTACTCCCCCCCCGCCAAAGATTGAAGAACTAACTGCCAGGTGGTGATTTCTTTCAACTTGCAAATCTGCATTTACTGCTACTGTTTGCTTTGAAATCTCTATGAATAGTGAAGCATCTCTGAAATATCTACCCCACACACCCACCCCACCCTGGCCTGCCCCCCGCCCCCAGATACAAATTATCAACAAAGCAAAGACTGCAAACATCACCCTCACTAGCTAATGGTGAAGCTCTGGAAATAACATCATAGTCACATGAAAATGGGCTCAAGGGTAGATAGCTGCAAATAATTAATAAAAGCTTGCTTATAACTTGCTAACTTTGCAAGCACTGCTCTAGGCTAAGGGGTGAAAACATGGAGAGCTGCCAGATCTCATAGAGATGTCAGTGAATCAACTGTGACTTAAGGAGAGGATCAAAGCATTCATGGCCTGATTCCTACCTGAGTTGGGCAGCAAATATGCACAGAGCAACTCAACAGCACCAAGTTCTAGGAAAGGCAGAGTAGCAACTACAGCCAGTTTGTGAGAAAGACCTGCTATCCCAGGAGCCATACAAGGAACCAAAAAGCTGAGAGGCATCACAAGGACAGACACACCACTAGGAAAGCAATTCTTTGGTCTAGAGCATCATCTGACTGGCTACATCCAGACCAGACCTTTGGAGACTGAGCAACAGGAGTCAGCTGAGGACAGGAAATCAGCTGGTGAGACAGATCAGCTCAGCGGAGTGCACTGGCAGCACTCACATTCAGAAATACATGCTTATATATACGCACACATATATGTCAATCCTTACATTAAATTCTCATGCTTTTTGGTACAGGTTGAAAACCAGACAGGAGTTGGATACAACTGACACTCCAAAACATTTATGAGACAAACAACAATCTTGCTCAGAAATGTGATTAATGAAGAAATCCCTTGTGGATTTCTTGCTGTCTCAGCAATTCCCAGTTTAAATCACTTTATTTAACGTGCACCAGCCTTTGCATCAGGTTTTCTTACACTGTGTACTGCAAAGTGAAACTCAAATGCAGAAGCCAAACTGTTTCATTTCCAATGAATGGTGCCATCTGCTCAGCAACCCAAAAGCCTCAGATGCCCCAAACCAGACCTGAGATCACCACCAGATGCAGACAGCAGATTAATACTGTAAGAGCATGAACTGGAGCAGAGCACAGGTTTATTTAGTGTTTGCTTACTCCACCACCGTGACAGAAGCATTGCAGAATCCAGCTAATCCCTAAATATAACCAGAAGGAAAAGCCACAGGACATATTTTGGACAAAATACCAACAAGGATCAGGTTTGTCAAGTAACACGTTGTTGCACCAGAAGGTCAATTTTTCAGTGCTCTTTCTCTTTAACCTTTGTCACCCTTTGTTGACACAGATCGACCAAATAACCAGAACTAGAGAAAGTTTTCCACTAACGCACCCATAAATGTATCTTTCCTCCAAAGCAACAGAAAACTTTTAAGGCACTCAGATGCCATGATGATGAGCATGGCATTATAGAAATGCAGATAGAGAAGATAAAGTGGGGGATTGTCTGGCAGGAGTCAGCAGCTGTAATTTGACATGATGATAATTTCCCTTGTGAATGCTGGGATAAGGGCAACATGGCTCTCGCACCTTCCGATCGCAGGGCAACAAGTACAAAAGATTCCTCTAAAAGAGTCCTGTAAAAATCACCCCATCTCTCTAGCTGCTGTCTAGAGCCACTGAGAAAGTCAAATGCTCCACTCTTAAATGGGAGATTAAGGAGGAAAAGGGACAATAGCAAGTGTTGACAGTTCATCAGAGCTCAGACAGTAAGTGAAAGTGAGATCAGTGCTTGGATTAGGACACTGTGGTAAAAACACAGCACCAAGGAAGAGATGAGATCATTAAGCACAAACCTTACAGAGAACTAAAGCAAAAATAAATTTTGCTTGTGTATCACCTTCGTTCCCTCCAACTATGAAGACTCAGAGGAAAGAAAAATCTTTGTGAAGTCATCCCTTGAAACCAACTAACCAGCAGTCTCGTACATCATGAGAACATGAGTGGACACCAACACAGAGGAATAAAGCATAAGTGCAGGGAAAGTAAGGGAATGTTTTTAAGAGAAGTTTGAAAGAAACACCATTTCCCAGCTTGTATATCTCTTATGTTCCTTGAAATGGGCTTCACTGCTGTGCCACACATGGCTGTGTCACCACAAGATAAATTTCACCATTTAAAAGTGCAGACACTCTTCAAATGTTTTTTAATAATACCAGCAGAGCTTGTTTTTCACTCTCAACTGTAAGGCCCAGTAGTCCCTTCCTTCAAGTTCAGACAGCCATGAGCAACAGAGCAAATCTGGCTAAACTAGAGAGACTTTAGTGCAATTTGCTGTTATTGTAATTAATAAATGATGCTATTAATATCACTGCAAATTGCTATGCCCTCCCCTGATTCATGCACAATCCTTTCTCCACATGTTTCAGAAAATATAAACTCCTTTTTTCTACAAGGTTTTTTTTCCTCATGGAAGGAGCGACAGACACCTCTGCAGCCACAGCCAGGCCCTGTGTAGGAATGCAATTCAGGCAACTAAAACTGGGCTATGCTCATCCCTCAGTATCAAAGTTTGAATATAAAGGAGCAACATTCCTAGAGCTCATGCAGACAGAACAAGAAATACGTTTCCATTTTGCCTTTCCTATGCAACTGATGGGTAAGGCATTTTCTAGAGAAAGTTTACAAAAAGATACAGGATTATGTTGTATTAAAGGTCTTGAACAAATTTCAAGTGCTAAAGTCTTGAGGGCACAGGGTTAACCATGAGTTCTGTCCTCTATGTTACCTCACCATGACACATGCGAATGCACACATATCGCAAGCCCTGGTAGCTTCTGTAGCCATTAATTATTTTTTTCCAAGTTTTTCTACTTTGTTTGGAATTTTGGTAAAAGGAAGAGTCCTGGCCCCTTTGCAGCAGTATTTGTGCTCATTTCTCTTGTGCCATCTTGACATGATGTTTTACAGTCTCCTGCGGCCCCACTAAGCCACAGAAATGGAGAGAGAGGAAGTCTCCATCATCCTGATATCCTGGGAATTAACCTGTGATGCTTCAACCAAGCTTCACTCAGCCTCTGCACCCATCCCTCCATCCAAAGCAGCCATACGCATGGTGTTAAATAGTAAAAAACATACCAAGTTGAAGGGTCTGTAACTATTATGCCACAGAAGCCCCCCACCTGCTGCCCGCATCCCACTGCACAACAAGAGTTTGAAGTTCTGAGCTGTTTGAAGCTCAGAATTCATTTCTGCAAAATAAATGCAGATATAAAATAAAAATCCTTCTATGACAAAACAAAAGTAGAGTTTACAGTGGAAGCAGAGCAGAACATAACAAGAAATTGGCTAGAGGTTTTATTTATTTGTATGCATATGTATTTATATATGTATATATGTAAGCATTTTACATTAGGAAGAGGTTTTACTATAAGAAAAAATAAAATAGTCCTATCTTACTAGGGTAGAAAGGTCAAGGTATTTTAAAATTAATTTTTCCACAATTCATATCTGACAGAAAATGATGCTGTCTAGGTAAGTACTGCTATCTTGGGATGAGCTCAAGGCCAGTAAAACAAAGTGATAAGGAAGGGACATCATCTCAAAACCAATAATCTCCTTCCCAGATGGCATTTTTATCTAAGAGTGCCAAAAGAAGCTAGACAGGAAATTTGTGGACCTATATCATGGTAAACTCATTAAAAGTAAGTGAATTTCTGAAAGACTAAAAGCAAGTTAATCTGGTGCCTCTGATTAAAAAAGGACCTCAGCACTTCAACTCCGTCAGCCTAATGTTTACAATGTATAAAATAATTTAATCCAGCAGAACATCAGTGCCCCAAATATCAAGGAAGAAGATAACATAACTAGCTTGTATTTTAAAGAGGCACCCAAATGATGTGCTAAACCTGATGAGTGGTGTGAGCATCAAGGCTTCCCTGGATGGACTGAGAGGGTTTCTGCTCTGAATAATGTCTATCAGTCCCAGGCCACTAGGACGGAAGCAGCTCCCCAGGCATACAACGAGGTGTCTGCTTCTGTCTGAGAGCATGAGGGAGGTTTCGCATAGCTCAGCCCCAGCTCTCTAACAGGGCTTTGCAGCTGTGAAGACAGCACAGCAGAACTCCCTAGCTATTGCAGTAGGATCAACCAAAACCACTTCTAAGCCTTCCTAGTCCCACAGACAGCTGTAGTCCAGGTCTGGCAGCAGCGAAGAAATGTTGGCTACATCTCACATCCACACCATCCTCATATCTGTTTGTAGCTAGGTCAGCTTTGGACCAGCTTCAGCTCTGAAATTGGTGACACTAGAGTACAGTCATCACCCTGCTCTCATCCCACCACTCAGCTCAAACAAGACTAGCTGTCGAGACAGAGCCAGTCAGACCACCAAAGTTAGAGGCAACCACACCACAGACACAGGTTGTACCACTGACACCGATCAGATGACAGGAACTCACTCTGATTCCCAAAGAAAGGTAACAAATTACTTTTAAATTTACTGGTATTATCATTGGACAGATTCAAGCATTCATGCTAACCACTCATCAAACTCACAATGCTGATTTTCCTTAGAAGCAGGAGAGGGTAAACAAGCAGTTACTATATTTTTTTAAGACAATAAAAGCCTTTTCCATGTACTTTGCAAAAGTAGCCATAAAGTATTTGTACATTAAGGAACATATTGTTGGCAGAGGAAGCATATTTTGTTCTTAAAACTAATATTTAACTAATGCTCAGAAATGCATTTGTGCAATCTATGCTCTGTTACACTGATGTATTAATAATGAAATTGTAGCTCTCCGAGAAAGTAATGAACATTAACAATGGAAGTAGAATCAGAATCCTATAATGCAAAAAATACTGCTTGGTCAGCTGGACACAGAAGGTGCATCAGTGATTTGAGTAAAAACATGAAAGGACCATAACGATAATGACTCACATTGCATTTGCATACTTAGTGCCTTTCAGATAGACTATGCTCTCTGGACTTTGTCAGCTGCTAGCTCAGGAGGTGCCAAGCTGATGCAGAAGGATGCTGAGCACCAGCAGCTGTTGAGGGACCTCTCTAGTGAAATAATTGGTTAGGTTCTGTAAAGCTTGTCTTTGGGACAAGACAAAAAGCACCCTCACCACAGACAGGCTCATTCCCATTCCAGGGATGTACAGGCTTATTACTACCTCTTTGATTCTGGCCTGTTCACAGAATCACAGCATGGTAGGGGCTAAGGGGATCATCTTTCCTAACCCTCGTGGCCAAAGCAAGTTCATCTAGGGCAGGTTGCATAGGAATGCATCCAGACACGTTTTGAAAATCTCCAGAGAACGGAGATATTTTTTCATAGAGAAGGTTGTTCTTGCACATTGGTCCCAACAGCACACTCATGGCAGGGACCAAAGAGAACTCCACTACGTCCCTGCCCCAGAGCAACCATAGGCCCAAAGGTTGCACTCCCACCAAGATATTCCATGGTAGCCCTTCAGGCTCCTGATCCTCTCATCATCCAGACTGAGAATCTTTCAGATGATGCAGCAGGTCTGGATTCTAGGATGTTTCAGGGGAGAGAGAAGGGATCCTTGCTCTGACACAAGCCTGGCTGCAGCCACTGCATAACTCAAAGCATGAAAATATTTGGTAGCCTAAAAGCAGCAGGATTGAACCTTACATTTTATAACAACTTAGACATAAATGCAAATTTTATTTTTTTTTTTTAAATCCTATAAAGTTTTCTCTGCCCAGTTGCAATGCTGCCTGTGGCCTTAGAGACTAGGGAGCGTTTTAGTGTCCAATAGTGTAAGAGAAAGTGATGATAGTCAAATAAAGGTAGGTTGGAATTGCATCCTTCCTCGGTTTGCTTGAAGGCAATAAGGGCTCATCAATAAGTACCGTTTGAGAAGCATCAATATTTCTATCAACTGCCACTGACCAAGAACTTAAATCATGAAATCCAAATACAGAGATTTCTAATTCCTGATGCAAAAGGCGAGTGGACATTTTATGTCACAGATCAATAACCAGCAGAAGCACCTTTAAAAGCAGGAGTGCTAAAAATGCATCATCCCATGCTACATATGCTGTCTTGAGGACAGTTTTCTGATAGTCCGGAGTTTACTGAAGGTTGGGGGTTTCCAAACACGCTTCTCTCTAAACAGATTTCAATCTTCTTTGATTTTCCATGCATGAGCAGCCAGGATGAATGAACAGATCTTTTATCAGATGCAAGGAGTCTGGGCTTACAGCTGTTGACTGATAACTCTCTGGAAAACCCACACACAGTGCAGCAGGTCTTGCTTCCCTTCGCTTATCCTCCTCAGGATTCCCAGGCTGAAGTTGTGCTTGAAGGAGCCTCTCCCCTGGACCTTGTTCCTCTCAGCAGCTTCCCTTTGCCTGTGCGACAGAGCCAGGGACTGATGAGATACCAAGCATTGTTCTGCAGAACTGGATTTTGCTACATGAAGACACAGAAGAGTTTTGTGTCCTAGAGTAAACCCATAATACATTGTTTGCTGGGAAACAATATCCAGGATTTTGATTCTTGTGCCTTTTTTAGCTAGACAAGTGGATACATACAACAAATAAAGCAAACAATACAGCTCACACTGCTACTATCTCTAGAGAAGAGCAGCATGTTTCAGATGTGCAGTCCAGAGACAACATGTCACCTTAGTGGTTTGATTTCCCAGTGTCAGAGTTTAGGGTCAGGGCAGCCACTTAGACATTCTCTGTTAACCCCCCTCCCTCCTCAAAGGGAGAGAAAGGGAATAAGGGAGAGAGACTTAGTGATTAGAAAAGGAAGCTAGAACAGCTTTAATGAAAATGAAAATAATAATAAATGGAATATCTATAAATATATACAAAACCAGTATCAAACCCAAGCACCCTGATGGTAATTACACCACTGTCAACACTGATGCTGTGGAACAGGCATCGGGGGAGTCCCAGACTGGGCCTAGCAACAGATGGGAGCTGTGTTCAGGAGCTGGATTCTGGTACCAGATTCAGGAACACACGAATTGGGATCGAGGGCAGAATGGACAGAGTCTTCCTTGGATGTAAAGAAACCAGAAGAGTAACCAAGTCAAGCTGAGCAAAGTCAGCAAAGTGGGATAAGAGGTACAAGACCCTCCAGATCCCTCAGCTTTATACTGAATGACATATATGGGATGGAATACCTCGTTGGCCAGTTTGGGGTCACCTGCCCTGTCCGCTCCTCCCTGCAGGTGCGGCCTTTCACTTTCTGCACACCCCAACATGGTACACAAGATCCAGCAGTGGCCTTGGTCTGCACACCAACCCTTGGTAGTAACTCCAAACATGGGGTGTTATCACTGCCGGCAGCAGACACTGTCTGTGAAAACATGCTGCTAATTTCAGAAAGTGCAGGCAGAAAGAAACTGAAAAGTAAAAATCACTGAACAGAATTAGTTCTGTTCTCACTCAAACAAGAACACCCAGATTCAAAAAGGCAGCATTACCAGAACAAAGAGCAACGAAGCCATTCACTTGAAGAAAGTAACAGTTGTAGGAAGCATCTTGCACACACACATGAACCCAAACCATTTGTTTTGTATCAAAGGGATAACTGTCAGCTGAGACCCTAGAGATGGTAAATTGAATTGTCTGTTCTGAATATACTAATGGGAGCTCAATATTAAGTTAAATAATGCCTCAAGATGACGTGAAGTTGAAAAGCAAGTTGTTAACAAGGAGAGTGGCTGATGCAAATAGAAAAGCACCAAGATGCTTTTGCGTTTTCCTTCCAGACTCAGAGGATTAGGGTGATAAAGGGATAGGATTTGCTAGGAGTATTTTAGCTGGCTAATGCATGGAAACAATGCAGATCACTTGCATCCTGTTTGAACATTAATCACCAAGGCTTCTTATTTTTTTCCTACTTGCCTACGTGTGGGAACTGCTGGTAGAGAAGTGTAACATTTTTCCAGAACTAGTCACCTATATAAACTTTAGACTCAACTTTTACATAGAAGAAAGAAGGGTAAATCCTCAACTGTCTTAGTGTGCTTGAAAATTTCATCTTTCAGTGCCACCATTTTAACTACTTCAGTATTCAGAGTGACAGTGAAGACTGAGGTTGCAAAATTGCACAACATATCTTTCCATCTAAACAGACAGCAAAACTTAGAGCAATCATGTGTGTATTTCAAAATATTTATTTGAGCACAAGAAATAAAGGTAGAAATGAACTATTACAGGTAGAGAGT
>JAAGNO010007658.1:9242-29393 GCA_033439905.1 Ceryle rudis | reverse complement strand
CTCCTGTCTCTCACTGTTCGCAGGCTGCTGGCAGAGCTTAGCAGGCAGAAACCCGCCCCTCACAGGGCCACTGGGAAGCCCATTCCCACCTTAAGGGTGTAAAGTACTGCAAGCCCTAAATCCCGGTTCCTTCCCTCTTCCTCCCGTAGCTACTGTAGCCGTAGCGGCGGCTGCAGGTGGCAGTTGGTGGGGCTGACGCCACTGGCCCGCGGCGGGGTCGCCTGGGCTGGGGCGAGAGACGCCGTCTGTGCTGGAGCCGTGGCGTATCCGCGCTGCGCTCCTTCCTCCGGGGGGGAGGCAGGAGTGCGCCAGGACACTGCGTGCCCCTCTGCGAGGTGAGCCGAGCGGCAGGTAACGCCTCAGCGTGCGGGCCGTGGCGCTGCCGGCAACGCGGAGCGAGGGGACGCGACCCACGGCTGGCGGTGGAATCCCCCCTCCCTTTCCTGCAGGCTCTCTCCTGGGTGGCAAAAGCTGTCGCCGTGATACTTGCGACTGATCTCTCTCCTGAAGAAGAGTTGCTCGCGGCTTGTTTGGTTTCCTGAATAATCGGCGGTTTCAGTGCTGGTGATTAGTCCGACGGAGCATTGGGCTGTTTTTATAGAAAAAAGTAAGTTCGCTCTCTCGTTCTGTAGAAGCAGGGTGCTGGGAGTGCATTTGTACTGGCTTTCGTAGCAGTTAGGGATAAACAGCTGCCAGGGATGTTTTTGTTGTTTTCTTTTTAATTTAAAAAAGAAGTTATTTACAAGCACACTCTGAATATAGTGGTTTTGATTCATTAAAATCTCTGTGAGTGATGTTTCAGGTAATTTGCTGTATAACTTCTATAGGGCTTATTTTCAGGCTTCCCAGTTGACTTTGCTGGCAAACCCTTAATAGGTATTAAAGTGACATGCTATTTGTAAAAGCAGTTGGAATATAATAGATCTTTTTCTTAATGCATTTTGTATGTAAGATCTTTTCCAAGTACATGTATAGTTGTAAATATATACTGTGCAAAATGATGCTTAAGCACGATCATAAGTGAAGCACACTATTAAGTGTTCTAAGTGTTGCTACCTGTTTTATGACTACTTGCAGGGATAGACAACTTGTCTGCACTGTAGACTCATCTTTTCTGAACGCTAGTAAATGTCTAGCAGGTTTATTTTATTCTGAGCTGTGGTGGAATGTTAAAATCCAAGGTAGGAGTAATGCAGTTTTCCTTTTAGAGGGTAGATATCAGATGGATGCTTCCCTGTTAACTATATTTTAGGATATGTCTTCTACTGATCTCAACATCCTTCTGTCAGTTTCTTTTGAATGGAGAAGTTTCAACAAGTGAAAAGTATTTGAAGTGAAAATAAGTGGTATTTTCTTCTGCCAGCCTGAAATAGAGACATTATCTGCCAAACAGCAGACTAGGTCATCAGCTAAGAATGACATTCAGCTAATTAAATTAATCTTTTTTTTGTCTTGCTGTTGTACTTTTGAATTAAATAGTTGTATTTGATTATAAAATAGAAATGAATTTCAGAATCTAGAATACTGATTCTAATACAGTGATATATCATGTTTTCTGCAGCTATTTTTCTTGTGATCAAGCTGAAGATACTTAGGGTTAGTTTGTTTGGAAGACTTGCCCATTCTATTTTAATAACCTTTCCAAAGTTGTTCTTCCCTAAACAAAAATAAAGTTGCTGAACCCGCAAACGAGTTTTCCCTCATGCAGTTTATTTATGTGCCATTAACAACACTGAATTTACTTCCTGTGGTAACTTCTTATAAGTCTCATAACTGCATTAAATTATTTTTTTTTAACCTGATGCAGGGTATCTAAACTTAAATGTCTTCACTGTATCTGTAAAGTGTGTCCTATGAAAATAGGATTGTTTATGTTTCAGTAATAAATAGGCTAAGTTGTTCTGTGATTAGAAGTAATCAAAGTTACATGTCTGTGTAACATCTTTACTGCTGTCTTAAAACTGTGTTTTAATAAAATATTAGAAAGTCTTCTGGTGGTTAAGAGGATTTTAGTTTAGTTATGACTTTGAAATAATAACAGATTAAATGTAGAAGGGAAGTGGCAGTGGTTACTTTTCTCCAGTATCTTGTAATTACAAAAACCCCAACTTTCTAAAGAACAGATTATGAATTAGCTGTACCTCTAACTTTTCTTTCTTAATAAGTCACACTGAGGAGGTTTTTTTTTTTTTTTTCAGTCTCTTGAAAACAAAACATATAGCTACTTCTTGTCCCTTAGGTATTTCTTTCAACTGATTGTTTTGCAATGTCACACACAAAAATAACACAATTAAAGGCACACACAAAGCTGTAAAGGAGTTTGGTCTGTTGCTTCTTCACAGTTTAAGATCACTGTTTCATTGGAAACTAATTGCAAGAGTTTTCAGTCATTCTTGTGTACCCCAGCAGTAGCTGTAAGAGCAAAAGAGCTGACACAGTGTTTAGGGGAAGAGTGGGACAATGCCTTTCAGCAGTGGACTGTGGGTAAATGGTTTTAAGCTGACCATGATACGTGGGGGTTATTGAGCTATGAAAATGGGATAGTATATTCCCAAAGAGCACCTAGTGTACTCTGGAAGAGTAGGCAAAAGTAGTAATAATGACATGTGTGTTTTACTTCTGGGCCTTTAACATTCTTTCCAAAGTGTTTTGAGCCTTCTGTATAATTGCTTTCCCATATCAAAAGGTAAAAAAAACCCTTTTATCTAATTGTTCTATACCTTCTGGCAATGCTTAACTTGAAATTGTTGTTCTGCTCTTCAGGCATTTTAATGCTTCCTTAATGATGCTGAAGAACTAATGCAGCGAAGTCAAGACTGCTGTTGCGGAGTTTGTTTTTCTGATTGTAGTTTTGAGTAGCTGCCTAGACATTGTCACTGGGATTCTAGAGGTTTGTGAGTGACAGCCGAAGCTGCATAAATAAAAGCAGGCTAGTAAGAAAGTAGTTAAAAGATAGGCTGATGATCACAGATAAAGACAGTGACTGGAACAGCTGTCTCTCACTGTGACCTTAGGTAAGCCACTTATAATTAATGTCTCTTCTTGGGCATAGGGAGAACGTAGAAGAGGAGACATTACACACCAGTCTGTGTTGTAGCATTGTTTTGGATTTTGGTTACTTAGTGAGCTTTCTGAAAGCAGTACTTTCAAAGGAAGTTTAACTTTCAAAGTTCTGTTTAACTCTTAGTAAGTAGTAAAGTACTCAGCTATGTTCAAAAACTATGGATGTATTGATCAGATTTAGCTCACTTGTTATATTTAGTTCTAGTGTTCAATGGATGATATTTAAGGTAATGAATAAGGTATGAGTTGGTAGAATGATTCTTCCTGAGAAAAGCTACAGAGAATATTTGTAAATATTAAATATGCAACACTTCTAGAATATGCCAAATGTGTTACTGCTGTATTCTCCTAGTTCATTGAACTACATTGTCCTTCATTGGTTGCACAGAACTTTTTCTTTGTTTTTTGAAGACATTTCACTTTAGTTACCCCCCATCCATTCTTCTCTTATGTTTATTTCTTTATCTGATGCTTTTGAGTATATCTACATAAGCCATATGTATCCTGGGCTGCATCAAAAGATGTGTCACCATCAGGTCAAGGGAGGTGATTCTGCCCTTCTCTGCTCTTGTGAGAGCCCACCTGGAGCACTGTGTCCTGCTCTGGAGCCCCCACAGAAAAAGGACATGGCTGTGTTGTAGCGGGTACAGAAAAGGGCCACAAAGATGATCAGAGGGCTAGAACACCTCTTCTGTGAGGATAGGCTGAGGGAGTTGGATCTGTTCAGCCTGGCGAAGAGAAGGCTTCGGGAATCCCTTACAATGCCTTCCAGTATCTGCAGGGGGCCTGCAGGAAAGCTGGAGAGGTACATTTTATAAGGACATATGGTGATAGACAAGGGGCAATGGTTTTAAATTAGAGCAGGGTAGATTTAGATTAGACATTAGGAAGAAGCCCTTTACTACAAGGGTGGTGTGACACTGGAAGGAGTTGGCCAAAGTTGTGGATGCCTCATTCCTGGAAGTGTTGAAGACCAGGCTGGATGAGGCTCTGAGCAGCCTGGTCTAGTGGAAGGTGTCCCTGTCCATGGCAGGGCGTTGGAACTAGACCGTCTTTAAGGTCCGTCCAACTCAAGCTGTTCTGTGATATGATTCTATGATATAAAAGCTCAGTGTGGTTTTTTTGAAATATTTTTAATATAATAGAGACAATACCCACTTCTGGCTGTTCAAACATGGGTATTTTATGCACAGTAAAGGTAGGTGTGGAAAGATGACAGATTTTTATGCTATTCATGTGTCCAATATTCTCTTGCTGCCTTTTTGCAGTGGGGTTAGGAATTGGAAGAAACATACTGATCAGTCAGAACTGTCTGCTAAGGCATTTATTCAGATAACTGTAGGTCACAGAAGTCCATGACAGACACACAAGTAAGATTTGCATACTTCAAGTAGATTTATTACTTAATCTGATTTGTAGAACATCACTAATGTAGTTGCAACAGTGATTTTCTATGCTTTATGGTCTTTCCTGTACAATTACTAGCCTGTTTAACTTTTAACATACCAAGATTATTTAAATAACTGTTTTACGTAACTAAAATCCGTTAGCAATTTAATGTCATTTTCCTAAACAGGACTTTTTTTTCAGAGTACATGGATGTAAATTGCCTGTGTGGGAATTTATATGCTTCATCAACCACATGTTTAAATTATTTCAGATTAAGACAGGGTGTGGACTCGAGCTGTGGAGGGTAGTGTCCTCTTCAGTACTATAAAAATGCAGAGATGTTTTATGACAAGCAGGGCTTAGGTTCCAGTTTTAAATATGTGGTTTGTCACACTTGTAGTCTCTGCATTTATTCATTGAGTAATTCTTGAGGTGCTGTGTTCTTTATTTAGTAAACCATGTACAATGACGAAGTAGTCAGAACAGTTTCAAATAGAAACAGTGGTGATGTTCAGGTGGCAGTTAGCCTACGGAGGTCACTGGGAACAGGCATACTGTCTTTTAAGACGTGGATTAAACCTACTGTGAAACAGCAGTCACTGAAATTATGTCATAGGCTATTGGGAAGGTATTTCTTCCCCTGCCTTATTCCCCTGTGCAGTTTTGTACTTCCACTCTTACTCTGCATCTGCCTCTTGTATACTCCACCGAGTTCAACAGCAAGTTACTGTTGAATATGTGAACTTCCTACTGGGTTACTGAGTGTAATTTTTTTTGGTGTTTGGGTGCTGAGGCTGGTCTAAAGTAAACAACAGGAGCAGCAGCCACCTGTGGCCAGATGCAACAGGAGGAGAGAGCCGTCGGAATGACCCATTATATCATCCAATTCCATTTTTCAAAACAAAATTTCAGACTTAGATTGTTTTGTAGCCTTAAAACTGCTCTTTTCACAGAATCACAGAATGTTAGGGGTTGGAAGGGACCTCCAAAAATTGAGTCCAACCCCCGTGCCAGAGCACGACAAAACTAGAGCAGATCATGCAGAAATGAATCCAGACAGGTCTTGAAAGACTCCAGAGAAGGAGACTCCACAACTTCTCTGGGGTGTCTATTCCAATGCTCTACAACTCCTACAGTAAAGAAGTTGTTCTTCATGTTGAGGTGGAGCTTCCTGTACTTCATCTAGAGTCCATCGCCCCTTGTCCTGTCATAATGCACAAGTGAAAAGAGGTTGTCCCTGCCTTCTTGATGCCCAGCCTTTATGTATTTATAGACATTCTATCAGTCTTCTCTCCAGACTAAAGAGCCCCAGGTGTCTCAGCCTTTCCTCATAAGGCACATGTTCCAGCCTCTTCATCATCCTTGTAGCCCTCCGTTGGACTCTGTCGAGCAGATACCCTGCCTCTCTTGAACCAGGGAACCCAGAACTGGATGCAACACTCCAGGTGAGGTCTCTGCAGTGCAGAGTAGAGGGGGAGCAGAACCTCCCTCAATCTGCTGGACACGGTCTTCTTAATGCACCCCAGGATGCCATTGACCTTCCTGGCCACAAGGGCACATTGCTATTCCTTGGAGAACTTGTTGTCTACTAGGACGCCAAGGTCATTTTCCACGGAGCTACTCTCTAGCGGATCGCCTCCTAACCTGTACTGGTGCATGTTATTGTTCCTTCCCAGGTGCAGGACTCTGCACTTATCCTTGTTAAACCTCATTAGGTTCCTCTTTGCCCAGCTCTCCAGCCTGTCCAAATCTTGCTGAATGGCCACACAGCCTTCAGGTGAATCAGCCAATCCTCCCAGTTTTGTGTCATCAGAAAACTTGCCGAGAAGACGCTCTGTCCTGTCATCAAGGTTGTTGATAAAGAAGTTGAACAGGACTGGGCCCAGCACTGATCCCTAGGGGACTCCACTAGTTACAGCTCTCCAGCTGGACTTGGCACCATTGACCACCACTCTTTGGGATCTATTGTGTAGCCAGTTCTTAATCCATTCTACTGTCCATTCTTCTATCCCCCAGTTCCTGAGCTTGCTCACAAGGATGTTATGGGAGACAGTGTCAAAAGCCTTGCTAAGGTCAAGGTAGACTACATCCACTGGTCTCCCTCCATCTTGCCATTTAAAAGGCTATTAGAGTAGTCAAGCATGATTTCCCCTTGGTAAATCCAGGACAACTACTCCTGATAACCTTCTTCTCTTCCAAGTGCATTTGGTTCAGTTTTTCATTGGGCTTGTGTCTTGGTTTGAGCTAGAATAGAGCTAATTTTGTTTAGCTATTTTACTTTTCAGCTGTCTTCCAAGTAACTGCATTTTCTGAAGTGAATGGCATATTTTTGCAGACTGTGTGTGCTGCTAGAAGTGATAACTAGAAAGGCTCCTGCTTACACTTGCTCCTTTGGAGACCAGAGTCACTGCTGGATCTTGTGTATGGCATTGGAGGTGCAAAAGGCCACACCTGTGGGGAGGAGCAGACAGGATAGGTGACCCTAAACTGACCAGTGAGATTTTCCATCTCATATATGTTGTATTCAGTATAAAGCTGAGGGATAGCAAGTGGCCAGCATCTAAGGAAAACTCTGTTCTACCTTTGATTCCAATCTATGTATTCCCGAATCCAGTTCCAGAATCCAGCTCCTGAATCTGGTTCCCATCTGCTGCTGATTCCAGTCTGGGACTTCCAGACTGCTGCTCCACAGCATCAGTAGTGACAGTGATGTAGTTGCCATGAGGGGGGTTGGGTTTGATACTGGGTTTGTATATATTTAATTTTGTTATTATTTTCTTTAAAGCTATTTTAGTTTTGTTTTCAACAGTTAAGTCTTTCTCCCTTACTCCCTTTCTATTCCATTTTGGGGAAGGTAGAAAGGTTAACAGAGTGTCTGTCATTTGTTTAGTGACTGGGCCAGCCATAACCCTTGACAGCTCAAGGTGCTAATTACCTAGTAATTGTTAATTTATTATGTTTGGAAGGCTGCACAAGCTTATTTTTGTAGAAAAATAGTGTTGTGCTTCAGGAATATGGGCTTCTTGATGTATTAGCTCTGTGATGCTGGAATTTGTGATTTAGACCGGGGTAGGAAACACCTTTTCAGCCTAGAAGAAAAGACTATTTAAAAATTATAGTTGTGTATAGAAAAGTCTCTTAAATACCTTTCTGTATTTCATGCCTTATACATTTCCCATTGTAGCTCTTTATATTTGGACTTAAATGAAGCAGCTTGCATTTCCATATGTAAAGACATGACTCTTCATTTTTCAATAGCTTTTTATTGTGATGATATAAATCAATCTTACAAAGCTGTTGCTTTGTTCATTGTTGCTTTACAGGAGTTCCACTAGCTTAAAATGGCATAAATAATTAATTTCAGATGTTACTGGTTTTATTGATGTCAGTTTAAATGTAGATAATATCCATATAAATGCAAATATCTTCATTTCTGCAATAATCCTGGGAACTTGAAGTGATACTGTAGAGACTGCAGTCAGAGACACAATTACTTGAAGGGTCGTGGAGACATGTGTCACTCTAACCTTGACCGCTAGTGTTTTCTTACTTGTGCCTTGAAAACATTCACTTTTGAAAATAAAGAAGTTCTGTATAAAACTTTTATCTTTCTGTGGAAGATTGCCTTAAACAATTGCTATTTCCTAATTCCAGGAGCAGGTTGCTCAAGTGATACAGATCATGGAAGTTTTTGCTTCTTTTTTAACATTTGCTGCCAGTAGGCTGAGGCATCTCTAAATCCAGAGAGATAACAAATGATGAAACTTGAATTTAGAGTTAACAGTAAACAGGCAGAGATGAATTTTACCAACAGACTACAGGAAGATAGAATGGCTAAATTTATTCCATAGCTTTTGCCAGACTGGGACATAAATGTCTTTGCCTACCCAAAATGTTCTTTTAATGTTTGTTTTTAATTTTCAGACTTCTGAGCTGCATGTATCCATACCGGCCATGTATGGAAGAGAGTATTTTTGAGCTGCAGTTCAGTATAGTGGCAGTTGGATTAAAGTAGAAGGGGAGCTGTAATGAGGAAAAAACCCCAAGTGATTCAGAACAGTTGAGAGGACAAATTAATTTTGGTAAGGTCAGAATGAGGCAAGGCAGAGGTACTAAAGCATTCTCAGTATTTGTGTTGTCAAAGCCTGTGAAATTTAAGCATGTGTGTCTGGAGGTCTGACCTCAAAAAGGTATAATATTCAGTACTACTGGTAACAGATGCCTGTCTTATGGGATGGAATCATGATCTGTTAGATCTGTTAGGCATGAGCATGTGATGTCTTATTTTCTAGGCTTTTTTTTTTTTCTAGAGTGTAGCACAGTAAATGTCTGATGTGATTGCAGCTGCAAGTTGAAAAATTCCAGAGTTAAAAACATTTAACTTGAATTTAGCTCTCTTCTAAGTTCTTACAGTAGAATATGACTATATAATTAAATATATGGCAAGGAGGAATTGGTTTTGTTGAATTAAATAGATTTTTCAGTTTGAAAACTGCTCTTCACAATCGCTGTTAAATGCTAAGAACAGACTATTTATTCTTCCCAAATTTTAACCTAAAACCAGAATTAAGAGTATTTTTGGACTCCTGGAAGGTGTGGGTTTTTATTTTCCACATTGCATTGGAGGGCTTCACCATTGTGCTTAATTTTGTCTTCAAACATAATTATGGTGTCAGATGAAATGTGATGCTATTCTTGTTCTGCTTTCTATCTTTTTAGATGTGTTAACTTTATAGTTTCTTTAGCCTAGCTTTAAGCTAAACTATACCTTTCAGTTGTTCTTCTGTAACAGTTGAATGCTCATGGTACAATGCTTGATGGAGAAAATTGAAGCATCTATTATGTAGCATTAGCTAGCTCAGCATTAGCTCCGTCAGCTGTGGACAATATAGCCCATTTAAGTGTGTGTGTGGGCTGGTGTTGGAAAAGTGAAAAAACAAACTACTGGAATGCTGTTTAACTATCTGTTACCTCCTTTATTTGCCCTTCAGTAAATAAGCTTTAAAACTAACATTATTTTTTAAAATGTTATTCCTGTGTTACACCACTCCTTTCTGAAAACTGACTTTCAGCTGTTACTCAAAAATGATGATTATATGATCGCGCAAGAAGGATGCATGCACAAAGTTTTAACCGAGTAAATACTATCACTTGGGTGGAATCCAAAAATGTAGTTCATGGGTTTTTATGGAGAGTGAAGTGTGATTTGCAGATTAGAGCCAAACTTTTATTGTAGGATCAGTGAGCAAATACAAAGGTGTATGTACTGAAAAGAAAATACCAGTCTTCAGTTATGTTCCTTTTAAACTTACAGAGCAGTAGAGATTGACTGGGGATTTTAATTGTTACGTAGTTAATTTTTCTGCGAATGACAGGCTGTTGTGAGTTAGTGTGATCCTGAGTACTGCACATGTTGCCTGATGTGACAGTATTTTTGACCAGAACTGACAAATGAGTGTTGGAGAAGACTGCGTTGTGGTTGGTTAGGTAGTAGTCTTTCAACTGACAAAAGTGTGTACAGATCAGATACTAAATATAGGAATTGATGGCCCTCAGATTTCTTCATATGACTTTAAACCTGGTACAAGAAAAAACTATAGTAGCCTAACTAGAATGGACTTCTTAAACAAGCTTCAATAGAAGTACAGTTTTGCTTAGTGTTTGTACAGAGAAAGATTTAATTTGTTTTATTGAAGTTGCTTTTCTGTTAGATTTTTCATCTTAGAGAAGGATTACACATGACCATATGCAGTTTGCTGATGAGCCTTCCCTAGAGAGACAGCTATATACATGCAAATTTAAAAGGTCTCTAGAACCTTGAACTAATTATTTTCATTGAAAATAATGTGTGGCAGTGAATGCTGTAAGAGGGAAATGTAATTTTGGATTTTTGTTTTTATCTATACACTACTTGACAGGAAAACGACTTCTTAGAAGGCTTGTGTCTATGTTTAGCCTATATCTAGGGCTAAACTGTAGCAGTCTCTCTGTCACCTGATGACCTCTCCCCAGCAAAGAAGGGGGATTGGGAAAAGGAGACTTATGAATTGAAATGAAGATGGGTTTAATGAAACAGCCTAACTAATACTAATGCCAAGGTAAAGTAAACGAAGTTATACTCAGGCTAGCAAATGTACAGCAATCCCAACAAACAGGAAGGCAATCAGCAGGAAGAGGAGCAGGATTGGGAGACACACACACCCCCCTCAGCAAACTTCCCCCTTTATACTGAGCATGATGCTTATAGTGTGGAATACACCTGTGAGCCAGCTTGGGTCAGCTGCCCTGGCTGATTCCATATTGCTAATGGCCTACAGACTATGGTAGGACTATGATTCCATCCCAGCAAAACAAGGACTTCTTGGCTTTGTACATTTTTATTCATGAGAAACCCACTTGAACTTACCTTGACATTTTCAAATGGACTGTTTGAGTGATTCTCATTCGTATGTGTTTGTGGACTGAGACTTTTTGTAGGCTTGCATTCACTTACATAAAACTTGCATGCCAAAATTCATATATTTTGTTACTGTTTTGCTTTGCAAAAGCATTCTGTTAATCTAGAATGGGTTCCACGTACAAGTGGAAGAGGACTGCATGCTACATGAACAGTACAGTTATCTGAGGTAGTCATAGAAAGTGAACAGAAGAATCTGTGGAAAATGCAGACTTTTAATTGAAACAAAACCAAAATGAGAATGGGTAATGTAGAAGGTGCTCAAGATAAGAACACCTCATTGTTGGAAATGCTGGTAATGCATTAAAATTTAAGTCCAGTTATGACCTGTTAGTTGCCTTGGAGTACTGAAAAGCACAAATCAAAAAATGTTTTGAGTCCGTTTATACTGAGAAAAAAATTGCACAGCCAAGCTCCTGCATGATATAAGGAGATTTCATTTGCCTTTGAAATTAGGGTATTATGTTGGGTTTAACACGTATCTTCTGAATTGTGAAGAGTTTAATCTGCATGTGATGAAGAAGTAGTAGGTGCTTTGCTCATTTTCCCTCTTTGCTGCTGTAACTCTAGGAAGAATTTCCAACTTATTAATACACTGCTTTTTTTTTTTTTTTTTTTTTTTTTTTCCAGAACAGATGTAGCAAATATGAGATATGGCTTTCTTTAAAGACAGGCTGGCTGGGAAAGAATGTGAACAGTGGTTTTTGATGGCCTGAATGTGGATGCTGCTTGACATCTGATTCAGGTCCGTCTTCACTTCTTGTGTGTCCCATATGTTTCCTGTTTCTGGTCTTATTCATGTAGAGACACCTATCTTAACATGAAACTGAAAAAGTTCATCCTTGTTTCTTGGACTAGTTCACATCTGCTGCTTATTATTATTCAGTTTTAGGGAGAAGAATGGTGTTACTTCAGAGGATTTGCTTGTTCCTTTTACTGTGCTTCCAAAGTAGTTGTTTACCTGACTGAAGTCAGGTAAATACTGAATGATAAATACTGAAGAAATGGGAGAATAAAATTTTCCTACATGAATCAACTAACATCTGAAAGTATGATGAATTTTGAGCTTTGCTAGATGTTATAGAAAGGAAAAAGCAGATAATGCCAAGCTGTAGTTTTTTATGTTAAAAGATTTTTAAAAACTAGAAAACTAGACAGAGTTAGAGTTGCAAAGTTAGACTGAAATTCCCCGTCTGTATCAAGTGTATTACATGGTTCTGAAGAAATGAATTACTGATGAGTTTCATTCTGTTGAGTTTACATTTAGAGAACGTCTTCTAAGAAATATAAAATGATACAGGAATAAGCAATTTTGATACAGGTTATTGATAGCTGGAGGCAAATTGTGTAATAAATACAATAAAATGTATTTGTAACATTCAAGTTAATATTGGAAATTGAAGGTGACTGTTCTCCATTTGAAATAAGAGCTACTTAGTAGGTGAATTATTCCCTAAAGACTGTGTAATGTTAGACGCTTTTGGAAATACATAGCAGAGGCATTAGAAACTTTCTCTCTACTTTTGTAGCAGGTGTGAGGAAAAGCTTTGCTGCTAAATTAACATCAGTGCCAAAAAGCATGAGACCTTGTGCGTGGAAGTATGTGATCAAAGAAACTTAGGGGGTGGGGAAAAAATGAAGATACATGAAAATGATAGGAGCCTGGGTGAATATTTTAAATGCCTTTTGCTTAAACCAGAGATGCTTCTTTACCATTTTTGTTTTGTTTGATGGAATCTTTTCCTCCTTAACTCTTGTGCTACTGCATACTTTTTCTAGGACTAGAGAAAAATGTTAATATACTGATACTAGCAGTAAGATAGGATCTTGTAATTAAACTCTGAAAGGTAACGTGGGTAATACCTAAGGGAGCAGTTATGGTTGTATGTTTCATTTAACTTTGTCACTTCTGAACAGTGGAATGTTTTATTTAGCAGCTTTAATGTTCTCTTAATAGGTTTATTTAAAAGTGAATCTCGAACATAAAAAAGGAATGAAATAGCTAGTAAGTTTTTATTTTAAAGGTGACTTGCACATTTGAATGTGAACATGGTTATGACATACACCTCAGAATATGTAAATTTGCATGTAATTACAATGGTGCTGCTGCTGCAGCCATTCAGAGATATATGAATAAAGGAGGTGCTTAAATGAGTTAGTCTTAACACTGCCTTATATAAGGTCCTAGAAAGTCTTTACTGCTGCAGGGTAGGTAGGGTACTTGTTATGTGGCACATAGTCTTTGGTAGTGTTAACTGGGACATTTTCAATTGAGATTTACAGAGTTCTTTAGAAACATGTATCTGTAACTTAGGGATGTTTAAAAAATGTTTTCTAGCTGTCGCTTCTGGTGTGTCAACCTCTGTATTAGAATTTGAATTTTAGCAGCCTGCCACTTTCTGGCAGTAATTTGATTTTGACCCTAAAGCAAACTTTGAATGGGATATTCTTATGTCAGTGTGGCTGTGCAAGAAATTAGAAATACTTGTATGATAATAATACTCAAAAATGCTTTGAAATTACTAACCAACTGGGGTTTTGAGGTGTTGGGTTTTTTTTTTTTATTTTCACCAGTAGATATGAAAGAAATTGTGTTTGTGTGGATATGTATGGTCTTTGGTAGTGCTGCAACCTAAAGAACTGGCATTTGTTTCCAGGACACTTGAAAAAGGATAACTGGAATATGAATATGATTAGAAGACTTGATCAAGATTTTATAGCCTTATTTGATAATCCTTTTTTCTTATACCTGGTGTTGCATTGCTTTATTGGTTTTTGAATACTGACTGAATCAAGGAGGAAAAGATTAAGAGAATTTAAAGGAAAAATTCTCTAATGTAAATTTAGCTAAAGATTGTTTTGCTTCACAAATTTTCTGTATTAGCATGTGTTTGCTTAATATATAATATGTTCATCTGGATGATGCGTGACCTTGGAACAACAGCAGCAAAGCTGTTGAAACTGAGTGTAGAATGGAACAGAAGACAGAGTAGAGCCTGAATATGTTTTTCTAACTAACCCATTTATTCACCATTTATCTAATATTACAGTGTTTTTCTTCAGTGCCTTTAAACAGTTTTCTTTACATGTTTAGGCAAATACTCCCTAAGTATAAGTCATTCAGAGATCATAATCTATTTGTCAGAGCTAAAAAATACCAAAGTTCTCCCACAGTGAGTTCATTTGGAAGTAAGATAATTACTTAATTTTAATTTATATATTTCTACTTCTGTATGTATTCATAGGAAGTTTTCAGTGTTCTGAGTTCTTCAGGATTATATAATTGCAGAACATAAATTTAAATGAAAAATAGTTTGTTTGTAGTAGTGAATTCAGGGTTCATTTCTGTTTACACACTTGTATAATTCCATTGAAATTCACAGAGTTGCTTCTGTATAGGATTTTATTCAGCAGAGTGTGCAAAACAAACATTTCAAACAGGCTGGATTTTCAGAGGTGGAAACTTCTTAAGTAAGCAAGCTTCATGTACAAATTATCAATGTGTAAAACATTACATAGAGTAAAAATACACCTTAAACGAAATAGTTGTCTGTCTGCCCTCTTCAAATAGCACATCTAGCCTTTATATAGTAGAGGTGGTTAAAGAGCAATCCTTGGCTATAAGGACTATCGATTTGGCTTTGTTGAGGTAGCAGTTAATTACCTATTGTAATGCAGAAAGAATGTTACTGAAGTTGTGAGGTCAAGTGCGCAGAAGTTTGGAAATGAAATGCATATAGGTGAATTGCAGCATGTTCATTTAACAGAGCAGAGAACTAAGCCAACCCTCTTGAGCTGGGAGTAACAGCTGTAGTTCCAGAGCTGGCAGGACAGCCACACCAGTTTCCTGGTGATGCCAAGCTACTAAGTTTTGCCTTTGACTTATTACATGAAATGTGGTAAAGCCAGTACTGGCAGAAATAGTTAATTTTCTATGAACCCAACAAAGGGAGTTGTCCTCACATGCTTCTTCAATGAAAATTGGGATTTTGTTTTGGGATGGTAATATTATAGTCATGTGGCTAAGCTTATATTTATTTGGTTAATTTGACTGTATGTCCTGTATTTAAGTCGTGTTGATGTGGAGCAGTAGCCTGGTTGTCTCTTGTCATCTATTTTAATTTGTTTCTAAAACTGAACCTGAGATCCCTTTTACTCTTCTGCACATGTTATGCATTTCAGTTGACTGATAGCAGTCATACACCTATCTAGCTATTATCTTCACTCTTCTTGCATGTCTTTACAACTCCTTGGTTTTCAGGCAGTCTATCTACAGTGCTTGGGAGTGTCTGTTGAATTCCCTCAAATAAATAAAACCACCATTAGCTGATGTTAATTTTGCATCTCAGTTACAGCTTCACAAATCTTCCAGTCTCATTTTAACTTTTATTTTAATTTTATATGGACTAAAGATGTAATTTTTTATTAAGATCTCATTACCATTTCTGCTATGTAATACTATTTTGACTTTTTTTTCATATCTTCCTTTGCCTTTTCTTCCTCATCATACTTCAGCATAGTCATTTCACTGCAATGGCATTGCTTTGTTAACTTGGCTTTGGTGATTCAGCAGATGCGATTATTTGTTTTGGGTGTTTTTTTCATATTTTTGCTATTGTCTGTTTGATTTATTTTTTTGTTTGTTTGCTTAATGTAACAAGCTATCATGTGAGTAATATTTTAACTTTCTGAGAAAGGGGTTTAAGAAATAAAAGTGTCTTCAATTCATAGTGTTTAAAATAAGAATCTGATGGCTCTCTTTAAAATAGGCCATAGCACAGAAAATGCATTATTTTTTTCAGGGGGTATTTTCTTTTATTCTAGTACATTCTCAACATTGGAACAAATGTAGGAAAATAATTTTGAACAGATATTTAACTCACCCTGAAATTTTGCTTATGTAATGGCCAACTGTTTTCTGAATTTTGTTTTTTTACACCACTGCTGTCAAGGGCAAGATAAAAATGAAAGCTTCATTATCATTCTTTATTGCAGTAGTAAGCTAACATTGTGTTTTGCCAAAATCCATGTTGGAATGAGTGTCTAGGCAATATGCTAGATGGTAGACAAGGGGAGTGGGTAAGCAAATTTATGACATAATTAAATGAGGCAGTAGTTTTATAGGTTTGGGTGTTTGGTTTGTTTTTTTTTTTTTTTTTGGGGGGGGGTTTGTTTGTTTGGTTTTTTGGGGGTTTCTTTGGTTGTTTTTCTTTTTTGTTGGTTGGTTGTTGTTGTTTGGGGCTTTTTTGTTTCTTTTAAAATATCTGTTGCATTAACCCTTGAGATTTTTTAGCACACTTAAGTCACACAATTAGAGGCTTTAACCTTACAGTAGCAAAGCAAATATAATTAGTTATAGATTAATTATATGACTAGTTGAAGGGAGAAGTACTTTTGTGCAGGAATCTTACTGTGTTGAATAACTTTGTTTTTCTTTAACAGAATTCTTGTAAATACTAGTAAATATTGCTGATCTTGTGCATTCTGGAGACCTATTTTTACTACAGATACTACCATGGTTTTGCAGATGGGATGAATACGCTGCAGTGGACTGCTTACTGACAGTAACAAGCTGGTGACTTCACTGATGTTTTCATTCTAACATTGTCCAGCTGGAATTTGCCTATACTGATTTTTTTTTTTAAAAGAGGAGGAAATCCAAGTGGAATACTGTAAACCTGACATGGATAATAAAAAGAAAGACAAGGAAAAGCCAGATGAAAGAATGGCACGGCCTAGTGGGAAGTCAGGCCATAATCCACGTGGAACTGGTACTTCAAATTCTGGAGTGTTAATGGTTGGCCCTAACTTCAGAGTTGGAAAAAAAATTGGATGCGGTAATTTTGGTGAGCTACGGTTAGGTAAGATCCTTGTTTCTTTAATTCAGTTTACGTTATTCGAGGTCAGTGTACACAGGCATGAAAATGTCTATGTGAACACATCATGCAACTCTTCAGACTACTTTAAAGGTTTAGATAGGTTAAATTTGCCTTGCACATCTTTTGTGGTTTGACACCAGCCAGTGCAAGCTCTATCACATTTTAAGAATTTCTGTAGGAGGAGACTTTCTGGGACTAAAAATGTTTCATAGTTTTGTGCAGTGCTACCCTAAACTGTGTCTCAGTCAATTGTCTCTTCCCAGAATCTGGAAAATTACTTCATGGTTATTGTATTTTGCTACCTTTTGTGGTTCCCTGAAGTAGTTTATTCAGATATATTTGTGGCTAAGTGTATGATGTGAAACACATCCTCGTCCTTTAGGTGTACGGTATAGGACTGTGGTCTCAGAGTTCTCTTGGAGACAGTGCAGCAGGCACAATGTTTTCAGTAGCAGCAAGCTCTTGGTTTCCTTTGTTTCCTGTCCATTGGCAGCAGTGTAGTGAGGCTAAACAATGAGCTGCTGTTAGACAGGGGTAGTGAGAATCCATCTGTAGACAGAATCTGTGTGATGGGCAATTCAGTCACTTAGTTCCCTGCTGTACAGATGAATGAAAATCAAATGGTGGTAAAGGGACAGACTGAGAAGAACCTATGGCATTCTGAAGAATTTGCGCATTAAGCTGGAAATTTTACCGAGTATTAAAATACTCACTAAATGATGGGTGTGTGCTTTTGGAAGTTTTAGTTTTGGGGACTTAAATTTCCATGAGGACAGCATGATTAGCCAGGGCTTTCAAGATCTGGGAATGCTGTTATGTGTTAACAAACATAACTAGACACTTAGTGGCAAGAATTCCTGTACTAGTGGAAGGCTTGAGTTAATGCACTGTAGATGGTGTATTTCTGTTGATCTTCTGCCTCTGGTACCATTACTACTTAGTCCTTCAGACAGTGTTTTTAGTATAGTGCATGCATAAAATATAACATATTTATAGATGCATGTTTATAATTGCATAAAATATAATGTGTTTTTAGTATAGTGCTTTCTGGGGGCTTTATAGTTAGTCTGAGTCAAAATGTAATAAGTTTAGTATACTAATTCTGCAGAGGGATGAAAGATAACACTGCTAGAGCTCTGACTGAGAATACTGAATTTAACAGAGTCTCAATAAGAGGTACTCTTGTTATGCCTATTAATAGTTAAACAAGATAGATATATTTTGATCTTTGCAGTGTTATGTATGTGCTTCTGCAGTTCACAGGTCAAGTTGAAACTGTCTTCAGTTTTCCAAAGACTTTTCTAAACTGGCTTTGAATGATAATTTTTCTTTAAACCTCTCCATGAATTAAATCAAACCAGTATAACTGATGTCACATTTACTACTGAAGGCAACTGTAAACTAAGGAAGTTTTTTTTCCTGTCTTGCAGTGTTCACAACATACAGAGTTGATACCTATTTCAGATCAATTTCAGATTAACTCATTTGCTTGCAGCAGATAAGAGTGAAGTAAACTACTTCATTCTAAATACAACGAAGTAGTTAAGACTTAAAGACTGATAGTACTGAAATAAAATGGGACAAACAAATAAATGAAATAGGAGGAAAATATTGTAGTGTACTGTCCTGCAACAGCCACCAGAATAAGTGCAGGCTTTCTCTTTTTAATGTCTGCTTTTTTGTGTATATATAGTAGATATTTCAAATCCTTATTTATCATTATTTGTGATGTAAGGTGTTTTAAATGTAAGTTACTGAAAGCAGGAGTTTAGATTGGTATTACATATTCTAATTTAAATTTGTTATTTTTACATTTATGTTACTACAGTAGCAAGTAACTTAAGTGGGCATCCTTCCTTACAAGCACTTACTTTGTTTCATGTACTTCTGCAAACTAGAATATATTTTGAGCATGGAGTTGAATCTTAAAGACTTAGAGGAATAAAATTAAAGCGTGGTGAAGCTGTGCTTCGGGAGATGAAAAACTGAGTTACAAATCAGTAGCCATTGTAGTTCTTCCATCTGAGAAGAAAGGAATGGCCAGACTTTTGTAGTGGCCTGTGGATCAAATGGTAATTGGGCCATATGTAGTAATGAGTGTCTGTGATGTGCAACCACTGACTGGCAAAGGACTAGATTGTTTCTAATATTGAGCTATTAATCTTAAGGGTCTTCTGAGTTATAGTAAAGATAAATGGATGAGGTAGTAAAAGAAAGCTTTTTACATCTCCACTACCTGTTCTGTGTTTAGAGATAGATCAACAGTGTTGTCAAATCTGCTGTTTTACATATTTTAAAGACGCAATTGTCTTGAATCACCAGAGGGAAAGTTATGATGTTCCTTCTGATATTTTTTCAGAATGACAAGCCTGTCCTTCCTGCATTTGACTACGGGAACCCAATGTCCAGTTACTTAACCTTAACTGGATTTCTTGGTTACTTCAGTAGCTGATTTATATATCTATTAGAATGAATGAGCAGGGCCCATGCAAGAGCTTATTTTAATGCCTTAGTACTATAGTATGTCTATAGTATGCAAAGACACAGAAACAACTTCAAAGTACACTTTTTGTCAAAAATGTAACTCAAGTGATCGTAAGATAGGAAGTAACTATTTAAGATGCCTGGATTTCCACTCTAGTCCCTGGATAGGTTCTTGGAATTATCCATTCTTTCAGTTGTCAGATCACGGTATGCTGCCCATACTGATGCTGTTTATTATTGTACAGCCTTCAGTAACTTGCTGCTCATAAAGTTGATTCCTTAACAGGTGTGATTTTAATACATTTTTTTATTTTCAGTTTTGTAAGAGTACTCTGTTTTTGAAAATAAGGATTGGAACTGGGATCATAGTCCTTGACTGTAAATGTAGCTGAGTTTGCAAGGCACCCTTTTGTCTTGATCTGTGTCTTTTACCTGTTTGATTTCTGTAACAAAACTGAACTAAATATGGGAAATTCAGACCTGCATAATACTAGAGAGGAAAAAAAATAGGCTGTCATTAGTAGTGATACATATTAAACTCATTTGAAGACTGTAGAGAAATTGAAAGTATCAAAAGTGTTAAATATTTTCCTCTTTTTTTTTTTATACCTTTGAAACTTGTTTAATATTTTAGTCATTGCATATAATTTGAAGTAATGCTTGTTGAAATGTGCTTATCCAGTTACAGAATCACGTCTAAAGCATTTTCCAAAATGGTGTAAGCATTTAACTGAAGAGTATTCTTGCTCTGTTTGTCCTAACTTGAAGCTTAGTCAGTTACAGGATTGAGTTAAAAAATAGATAGTCAAATACTTTTAGCACATAATTATGAAGCTGCATCATTCTTAGGTTAATACAGTAGTAGTAACTCATACATTC